>DWAP01000421.1:0-21832 GCA_018230625.1 Heliconius eleuchia
TTACCATCAGGTGACCCGCACGCTCGTTTGCCGTGTCTTTTCCATAAAAAAAAATTGATTTCATTCAATTTAAATAAAACAAATCATAGTTTACAGAAAATGACATCTATATTTAAATTTGGGAAAATTATTCACTGTCATTAGATTGTTTTATTGACTCCAAACTATCGTGGCGTTTAGAGCAAGCCTTACTCTCTAAAACTGACCACAAATGTTGATTAACGCGTGTGACTATCGAGCAAGAGAGTATAATTTAACAAATATACAACGAAATCAGTTTAATTTGTCCACTTTGTGGAATGTTTACTTTGATATAAAACAGTTAGTAACTAAACAGTGAAAACAATAAGTTTCCGCTAGCGCCAGATTAACTGTAATATAATAGCCGCCACAGCTAAAAAATGTAATTGATTTCGATAAGATTCAGGTTCATGCCTCAAAATCTTTGTTTCAGACTAACAGGTCTAAAATGGTGCATCTAGCCGATTTGTTTTCTGTACCAGAAATGGGGTTGCTGTGCAATGTTGCAGAATATTTTATTAAAAATCACATTGATTATCATCCTGAGATCCTGTTCTTGGATGTAAAGGTAAATATATATATTTTAGTTTAGTTTTTTAGTTTTTTTTTTTACTTTAGTTAGATAGACTTACTTCATGTAACTATAACTTGTGTGTAGTTAGTTAATATTTAACTAAAATGCATGGCACAAGAGATTAAAGTTCCTATAATATGTAATATTACACTCCTTTGTAACCACAGAATTGTAGGCATGCTATATAAATACATATTAATTATTATTTTGAATTTTCATACTTTGTATTTTTTTTATTTTTGAAAACATTGATATCATCAATTATTACAATCAATATTAAATTATCAAATATCAATAATTACAATAATTATTTAAATAAAAAAATCGGCTTCACGCTGTATCTCGCACAGCAGGATAGGCAGACAGAGATGGATCCTAGTAAGATATTTGTTCCCCATTTTCCGCCAAATACTGGAGGCATTGCGTGTTGTGTGGCGGAGCTGGTGTCTGAACTCGACGCCGCGCTTTGTCTTGACACCATAGTGAAGAAACGGAAATATAAATTATATAAATTTAAATAATATTTCATTTTCTCGAGAGAGGATCGAACCCACAACCAGTCGCTTTTACATATATTTGGAGCCCCTCGCACTTCTTCTAAATACAGGGAGATTTTTTAGCATAATATTAATCGTGAGTGACTTGTAAAATCAAAAATGTGTTCATGATAAGAAATTTTACGCTTCTATCGTATCTAATTAATTACCATGGAACGATTGTATCGATCGTATATTTACAAATAGGCAAGAAGTCCAATGTAAGAGATTTCAGGACGTACATTTCATTTTATTGTTTACTAAATAACATTATTTTATTATAAACGTGTTAATACTTAATTTATCAATTTGTTATATTTATATATTTTTATATGCGATATAAAGCACGAGGTATGTGATTCAGTGTATAATACGTGTTCGACGTTTCATATATGCGTATATTCAGCTTTATCTTTTGTAAAGGACAATAACAATGTAGTAAGTAACAGGTATCTTCGTCTTATTTATACAATATTATTTTGTATATATATTTATTTTGTATTTTCAGAACTCCGTACAAAGCTGTCATCCAATAATGCACAAGATCGTAGCTCAAAACGTAGACGAATATATTCGACCGAATTCAGATTTGAAAAAATATTTCCAGATACTACAAGAAAGCGACAAAAAATTATTCCTAGTCACAAATAGTCCATATCATTTTGTGTGAGTCGTTCTTTACTAAAACTTAACTAAAACAAAAAAAAAAAACCAAACAAAATATTGAATTTTATTGACACCCTAAGTTTTTAAATAAACATCATTAAAGTATTTTATTTATAGAAATATATCTTAGTAAAAGTTGAAACTGGCGTGATCACCGTGCAAAGAAATGACTATGAAATGACGGAATGACACAGTATAGCCCTTTTGTTTGTAGTGTTTGGACGATATCCATAGACTCAAATCCTGCTAAATTAATAGTATATTATGCTCATTTTTTAATAATCGTGTCTAAATTTGATCCTATGCTGTTTTAAAAACCACTATAAAAGTTACAATTTTTATATTACTTTAAATTTTTAACTGTAAAATTACAGAAATGCTGGTATGGAGATGTTGGTCGGTGCGGATTGGCGCGACTTTTTCGACGTGGTCATAGTGAATGCGAACAAACCTAAGTTTTTTACAGAGCACTCTCGCCCTATACGAGTGTTCGATAAAAACGCTAATAGTCATATTTGGGAGAAAGTTACTTCTTTAGAGAAAGGAATAATTTATTATGAGGTTAGATATAAACTTTAAAAAATTTAAATTTCAAACCAATTGTTGTTAATCTGTATTATGTATTGAATGTCCTGTCAATGGAGGTCAATGGAGCATCGTATTTTTCCTTTTCTACTTCACGCTATACAATTCAAAGTACTGTCGCGGTTCAATGTACCGATTTAAATTATGTTTTGCTTTACTCTATTTTTTTTATTTCACGCTGTATACCGCATATAAGAGGTAGAGGGATAAATTAGTCTTAAGATTCGTCGTTCTCCCTTCTTTAATCCAGACGAGACATTGCGTTTTGATTGACAAAACTATATGCTGCGCTTTGTCTTCTTACCAGAGCGAAGATGTGAATTAACTCATTCCCTCTAGAGGAGATCGAACCCACAATCGTCGCGTTTACATTTAGATACTACAACATTAATAATAAGATAACTAAAATGTTTAATAATAGTCTGAAATATTTTCAGGGCACAGTAAAGCAGCTACAAGACCTGACGGGGTGGAGCGGCCATCAGGTGTTGTACTTCGGCGACCACCCCTACAGTGACCTCGCTGACGTCACACTAGAGCACGGGTGGAGGACGGGCGCTATAATAAATGAACTTACTGTATGTTAATGTACCTTTGTAGATATATTATTGTGGAAGCGCTGCATAGGGTTCTGATACCAGTTTTTTTCTAAAAAAGCCGACTTAGATATCAGTTAGTGACCATATTTTAATGATTTCATTTATTACAGCATGAAATAAATACGTTGAACATGCAGTCGTTCAAGGAGAATGCCAACTGGTTACAAATGCTTACCCAGTTAATTGAGGACTACCAAGATTATAAGGAACCGGAGGCATTAGAGGTAATCAATGAATGGATGGCGGAACGAGATAATCTCAGGTAATTGATTAAATATATATTTTAGCTTCACACTAGACAGGGAACATGTAAAGTGACCGAGTTTAACGCCGCGCCTTGTTTTGATAAATTCTTTGGGTGGGAGATCGTAACTTACAACCGCGTCGCCACGACGGTCACGATGGTAATAAAATGATATTATAATTGGATTTATCGAGATATTATATTTAAAATATATTATCAAATAGCAAATTATGTGTATATGATCAAATTACGGTTTCAAATAGTAAATATAAATATTGATATTAATCCAAAGGATATAAGGTAAGTTATTTATAATTCAAGTTTTGACTATCAAATGTTTGTTATATCACATATACTATATGTCATGGTGTGTGTTATACTTATTTTATTATTTTGTATATCTTTTATGCTTTCCGCACATTTTTTGTAAAAAGGTTATATAGTTTTAACTCCTCTCTCAGTTGGAGGAAAGTTAGGAACGGAAGTGTCTTAATGGGAACCGAGTGTTACTAGGTATCCAAGTTCCATCCGTCTACCCTGCCATGAGCGGAATACAGCGTGAAGTTAAAAAAATTGTGAAAGATGTCGCAGCAAAGCCGATAGTGTTTTTAAATGTGCGCAAAAATAAGAAAAGAACATATAATATAGCTTAAAATGCAGATTATTCGTGAAGAAATTTCTTTCTTACTATAAGGACTGCAGTGTAGTTTTTAATAATTTGCAACTAACTTTAAATTTGGCCTAGAATTCTTGATTATATATATTTTATATTAGAATTTTTTTTTTTGAAGTTAAGTTCTTTTTTTATTATTATTAACAGTTATATCTTTATTATATAGTTTAATACTGTTTTTGATATAATTTGAGAAGTAAAATAATATATAAATATTTTTAAAACATCTTTTATTAAAACCAATATTTTAATAAATGTTGTCCGTTAATAAAATTATCTACTCCATATACATATATGATAATATCTTCCACAGCTCTGCTCGGGAGGAGTTAAGGTACATTATATATTCAGTAAAAAAAATATAATTGTAATTAAAACATAAAAATTTGCACAATTTTTTATAATAATAGTGAAGAGATTTATATTTATTTAATGTAGATTAGATATATGTAGTTTGTATAAAATGTACATTTAATTTCAGGAACTCGACGAAATCCGTGTTTAACCCACAATTTGGTAGTGTTTTTCGAACATACCACAACCCCACATACTTTTCCCGAAGACTGTTCCGCTTTGCTGACATCTATACATCTAACATAAGAAATTTATTGAAGTATTCTTTGACTCACACCTTTTATCCACGACGTGGAGTCATGCCGCATGAATATGGATCTTATTTTGTTTGAAATACGGCTAGAACTGATGGTCGTTTATAAAAATATTGTAATAAGCAAATAGTATTCTTGCTTTACGACGTATAAAGTAAGCAAAAAATAGTATCGAACGCTGTACGGGTAAAATATGATACTGATATTTTTTTTTGAGATGATAAATTATGTTGATATATATTTTGTAGATTTATGGACTTGAAAATGGCAGTTTTATCCCTTTTTTATACGTATTGTGGGAAATCGATTACTTTAATAATGTATATTAAGTCTGTATATGAACAGAGTGCAATTCTAATATTTATATTGTTTATTAGTTATTTCATCATAATATTTTTGTTACATTTTACAGGGAACATTTATATATGTAAATTTATAATCAAAAATCGAATACGAATTATCGATTTTTATTAATCGATAATGTTTATCGAAACGACAGTGTAATAGGTTTAGGCCTATTTCAGTTTGAATCGGGTAGATATAAGTTAAAAATTTAGTTAAAATATATATTCTATTTAACATCTCAGATAAAATTCATAATTTATAAATATGAAATAAAACATATTATTCAGCTAATTGTAGTATTGCAGTAGTTTATCTATTATACTAAAATGTTTTTCTCAAGTTGAACATCTAAGCTGAGTAGAATGTTAAAATAATATTATAGTAAATAAGTGTTCAAAATTTTTACAATTTTTTGTTTTTTACTAGTCTGTATTAAGAATAACCTTTTATAAAAATATATTGTATAATTCGTTGTAAATGTACAAATTAAATCATTATAAAAATTTTATCACTCTTTGCAATATACTTTTATATTTACTTTAATTGTTTTATAAACATAATATTACTATTGTTAAAACTTGAAAGTATTTCTTCGATCAGAAGCTAGTCAGGTGTATTTATTACTGAATTATACAAACAAGTAGAATCTTTTAAATTTTTAGAATTCTTAAATATTTCTGTGTCACATAAGCAAGAAATTGTCTTAAATCATAATAATTAAGTGAATTGTATTGATGCAAAAGTAATTTTGATATTTTTTCTTGTTATGAACTGGGTTTGAAAAAGCCACAGTCTTGCCCTAAACATAAATTTAGAAATATATAATACGTCATATCATACAACGATTGAAACTATTAATTATTATATAATTATATATAAGTTAACGATATGTAATGTGCAAAATTGGGCGCTATTCCTAAAAATTAGTGCAATTTGTCGAAGGCTGGGTTAAATAAAGAAGGTAATATCTTAATCAAAGATTTAAAGAAAATATTTTATAATTTTGAAAATGCTATCGGCGCATATAAATATGCGCGTGTATATTATTAAAAATATATTAAATACCATATAAAAGAAATGTCCCATATATGGATATTTTTTTTTTTTTTGTTACAATTATTTATTATAAAAAGTTATTTCTTCTAGTATCAAAAGTTAGCATTTTCCATTTACATTGACCTTAAATTCTTTACGCTTTAATCCAGCCTTTCCTATTATATATTTGTATGTATAATATTTACTTAGATATTTTTATTTAACGTTTGTGTTAACCAATACCGTCGTATGTGACCTTAGATGAACCTTATTATATTGTGCCATCACCTAGACAATAAACGAGGAATCTTTTATATACATAGTTTTATTTGTTTCCCACTACTGATGATGGATATTAATTTTAATTTATATTTTTGTACCTTACAAAAAAAAGACAAAAACATTTTGAATAGTTTTATATAAAAATACATTTTTATTCTACATTAAGGGAAGAAAAGCATAGTAGTTACAATAATTCGAACACAAACAGCTGTTCGTTATTTTTATACCATATTTTAGTACTTAGTATTTACTTACTTATTAAAAAAACCCTTTTTATATCATATTTTTCAACTTGACTTGAAGTATTCATTAAATTATTACTGACAACTTTCTTAAACTTTGTAACGTAAACATGTGTTATTAATTAAAAAAATATGTTTTAAAATGTTATATACGACTGAATAACAAAAATTGGTAACTATTATTCCAATAAGAAATGTTACACTGAATAGCTTTGTTTCTTATATTAGAAAATTAATTAAAAAACCTTTTTTAATACTAAATAATCAAATTTGGATTTAAAAAACGGGATACGCCGTATCTATAAGCAAGACATTGTCTGCTTTCAAAGTTTTAGTTTGAATTGTAAACGGAACGTTGTTATAACGTAGTTTGCATGGACGGTCGGGGCGAGCCATGAAGCAGAGTGTGTATAGAGCGACTTCTAATTCCGGGGAAGTACCCACAAACATGGTAATTTCAGGTGCATCTTTAGTTT
The DNA here is from genome assembly GCA_018230625.1 of Heliconius eleuchia. Taxonomy (NCBI): domain Eukaryota; kingdom Metazoa; phylum Arthropoda; class Insecta; order Lepidoptera; family Nymphalidae; genus Heliconius; species Heliconius eleuchia. Next base: position 6,887 of record DWAP01000421.1, read on the forward strand.
CACTAAGAATCGAATGTTGTTTCAGGATAAGTCCTTTCTGCAAGATAAATACGATATGTTAATAATATTAACCAATCATTTATTTATCATTATTGACAGCTACTCTCATTGTCATATGCCTATATATTTCGATCATATTTCGATTTGTTTCCTGTTCAAATCCCAGTCTAAAAAGTTTTCTCTGCCTATTTCACAAGGCCAAAAATTATAAATAGTAATAATCATATAGAAGGTAGGGACATCTAACTAATGTATGTAACATTATAACTAGTAACCTATCCTTAATTTACGTAATTACATGCTGAATTGGTTAAATGCTAATACTTACTCCAGAAAGATCAAGTTTATCAATATAACCGAGGTAGTTGGCTTTGCGGTCCATCTCGCGCTTAGCGAAGAACAACCAGCTGTGTAGACCTGGAAAAATAATATATTTAGTATCGTTAATTTGTACATTATTTAGCCGTCGATTTCGTGGCGCACGAACTATGAACACTAGCGTGTACGTGTATAAGCGCGACAGTTGTGAGTTCGATCCCATTCGGCAGAATTAAATATATAGATAATATTTTTATTTCCTTGCTCTGGTAACGAGGTAAAAACGTACCGTTGAGTTTCGCCACTCAACATGCAATGCCTCGAGAATTCTGGGGAACGGAAGTGTCTTAATTGGAACAGAGTTTAACACTAGGTGTCCAGGTTTCACCTGCCCACCTTTTTATTTCTGGGATACAGATTGAAGCTAAAAAAACTTAATAAATGAGAGATTAATAAAAAAATTAAGTTTTAACTTACCAAGTACAGTATTTGAGTTGAGTTCTGCCATGAAAATATTTTCAAAAGCGCAACTGCATTTGCACAAGCCAGTCCAGTGGCGAGCGTATTTTGTGAACCAGATTTTCTTCAGCAAATTTACTTGCTCATTGTATTCATTCATTTGGTTTAATCCTATTTAAATAAAAATCATGTTAAGCTAAATATGAACAAATAATGGTAGGTATAAATATTTTGGTAAATCAATAAATACATAGAACACTACTATGAAAATTATTAATGTAAAACTTTCATATACGTGATCTTTAGCAATGAAGGAAACAATTGTAATTTTTAAAAAAGACACATTGTATTTCTATAATATATTTAGCCCATTTGACGACCACATGTACGTGCTCGTGCAGTGTAATATTGTTTTATGAATATAAAAGTACAAATACAAATAGGTTCCCATATAGTACTGTGTTACTAGCAATACTTTATGAATAAATACAGATGTATTAAAGATTTAGCCTATTTTTACTATATTTTTCTATTACATAAAATGACATAATTATTTGTAAAACGTAGTTAGTTTCATTAGTAAGGTACACGAGTCACACGGCTGTTAGGTAAATTACTCACCTTTACTGACGAGGAATGACATTAGGCTCCTAATAGGTCCTGTTGCCAGAATTGTGTTGATAAATGTCATCTGCTCTGTTTCTTCCTTTAACATTAGTTGAAATTAATACAAAATTATGTATAACAAATCCTATTTACTATAGTAAAAGTTTACATTTCATTGCACTCAACAGAATAGCGGGATTCAACGCCACGCGTTGTCACGTTACCAGAGCCAGGAAATGAAAATATTAAATATTTCATTTCTGAGTGGGAATCAAACCCACGACGTTTGTTTGTACCCGGTACAAACAAACGTCGTGGGTCGTCGTCGTATTACATGTTGTTATATATGTTGTTATATATTGTATTGATTATTGTATTAATTAAGTTATACATTATTCAGTACGATAGCTAGTAGTATGATCATTGCGATTACACATTTATAAAGTCGTGGTGAGGCATCTGTTAAATGTGAACGATTCATCCGCATTATTTGAAATATTAAAATGTTTTATTTTACTGCTTTTGGTTACACATATTGTGGTTAAGTTGCGCTGGATAAAGTGGAAAGTTAAGGAGTGATGTATCTTTACGATACGCTAGATTCAATTTAGAACATAATTCATTAGACATGAGAAAGCCGCCTAAGCATTAAAATAAGCAACCTCCAATCTAATTTTCATTATGTACCAATGTTAGAAATTAAGAATAAAATTAAAAACTAAATTTAAGTGGCACCTAACAGCAAAAAGTTACTATTTTATCTATAAAATGAACAAAACAGTTTTTTCTAAGCTATTAACGAACAAACACCGGACATCAGCAATTATTCAACTTGATACTTGAGTCATTCCCAAGCCACCTTTTAGTAAAATGCAAGCAGATTCTAGACGTCTAATTATAAATATTTTTATTTTGAAGAAATTTATAGTCAGAAGTACTAACTAAATAAATCATGTTAACTTACATTTGGTGTGACAAACTCAGGCCTAATGACGTTCTTGTGATAATTGTCGAATAGTGCTGCGAATGGCCTGATTGTTGGTCCGTTCCATACATTTTCAGGTACGTTCAGGAGGCTGTTGATGTATAAATTGAAAATATAATAATAGAAAGAGTTTTTATAGCAGGGTAGGCAGAGGGAACCTGGGAACCTATTGTTAAGATACTCTGTTCTCGACTTTCCACCGAGTTCTAGAGTAGTTGCGTTTTGAGTGACGGAACTCAACGCCGCTCTTTGCGACGGGGACGAAAAAATGAAAATATTAAATATTTCATTACCTCGAGTGGGGATTGAACCAACAACCTGTTGTGTTGTGACGTTTGCATTGTTTGGCTGTTCTCAAATTGGGTATTTTTTTTTTATTAAATGATTTTATATTATGTAACAACATAATTTATTATAATTTTAAACATTAAATAATTATGGTAAATAATGTTTTCGCAGAATTTGGTGCTTAACAAAGTAAACAATCATGTTTATCTTTTCTAACCCAGAGATGACCTCATGCAATGATTACTTTTAGTAGATACACAATTTAACAAGCAATTATAATTGACATTATTATTTCTTCTAAATTAGGGCCGAAGTTGTATGATAATATATTTGAAACAAAATTATATATTTAAAGTCGATAATCTTTTACCTAATATTAAATCGAAGGAATTTTATTGTTTTGTAAAAGTAAAGCCACATTTAGCCTTTCAAAATGTATGTTTTATGATAATTATAAACATTTTATGATAGAGTAAAACTTTTGTCCTACAAATTTCAACAATAAAAGGCTCTATTTATAAATATAGTTGTATTTATATCATTAGATCACATAACTAAATATAGCAAATATAATTTGCGATACCTAGTACAGGTATCGCAAAGTGGCAAGGTGACGATTGCTGCAGTAAGCAATTTAACCATCGTGGAAATTACGAAAATTGTAAATGTCCGCTTCTATTTTAAACGGCTCGACAATATGCTATAGTTACTGTTTAAATACTAAGGGAACTTACTTTGTTTGCGCTTCATCACTCTTGGACAAGGGATTAGTTTTCCCTTGTAAATTAACTTGAATGTAATTGATCGCATTGTTAATATCTGCATTAAACATTTCTTCGCTTACACGGAGCAAGTCTTCGTCCGAAGTAGAATCTTGGACCTGACGCAGCAGATCCTCATAGCTTTTCTTCTTAGCATAATCGACCACTCCCCCCACAACGGTTCCGATTTGTTGCAGGGTGTTCGTAGCTGTGTTACCTTGTTGACCGGTGACAGAGTTGCTTATAAGATTGGGAAGAATGCTATTAAAGATCTGACCTGCAGCCGACGCTATGTCGTCAGCTCGGCAGACTGCTGCACCAAGCAGGATAAGTAATGTAAATTTCATCCTGGTCACAACTAACGTTCAGAGTAGCGCGATCACGGCGCACTAGTGATGTCTCGAGTCCGTGTCGAGTAGGCGATACTGTACGACCTTTGGGTGACGTCATGTCCAATGTGTATGAGATACGGTATGTTATTGAGATTCAACTTGCGGATTTCCAGTTTTAGAAGTGGCGACTGCCCTGAATGTATAATGCGAAATGTTGAGCTTCTAGCACAGTAAACATATTCGGCCTTCATTTTCAATTTGGAGGTGGATAGGATAATTATATTTAAAATTTAGCGGAATTAGATTTATCGTAGTTTCGAGAGTCGTTGATAAAATATACCTACATTAATAATTAATATCCACATATGTATATGAATGTCTATATATTATATATAATATTGTATATGCTAATGTATTACTAATTATAACATAACCAGGTTCGGAGTTTCGTACGAATTTTATATTTATGTTATTAAGCCTACAATATTTTAAGATGTATTGAAAATCGCTTACTCGAGAAGAAACAGAACTATTAACATATTAAGCAAGTTGTTCCAGATGGATGCGCATGTGTAATGCACTAGATGCGTACGTGCAGGTGCACATTGGAAAAATGGAGCAATTGTTTTACTATTTTATTCATAATTTAGCCATTGTTTCTGCTAAACTTATTACTCAAATAATGTCGACAATAGTGAAACTAATTCACATATTTGTATATCTAACACATTTACATGTTTTAGTAATACCTCTAATGTAAATTAAAGTGTGCTACTTCTTCAATATGCACGCTGTGGAGTATGGACAGCAAAACAACTCGATCAACTAGGTTTATGTTACAATGATTTGTCTACTTAAAACGCCCCAAGTGATATCTAGTTACCGGGAATAAGAAAATTAGTGGATGACGATCACAGTACCTTACCTACATATGTATGTGCGTCGTCCAACAATAATGTATATTTCGAATAAAATATCATTACGCCATAGATTACTCTTTGTTGCTTATCTTTTACATTTTGTATTTTAATCTGGATGTCCAAGTAATTCTAAAATTGGAAATTGATTTTACATAATATGGAATTCATTTTATAACCTACCTAAGCTATTTACTTACTTATATTTATAATTAAATATATACGTAACTAGATGTAAATATTGAATACAAGGAAACTGTTATAATGCCTTTTATTGTAAATACATCCATTTAATATTAAAATTACATTACTGTGAATATGACATTAATGTTTGAAAGCTGTTATTGTTAAACAAATAAAAACGTTAATTTTAATCATAAAGTATCACGAATCGTGCTATCGTAAGGTCTTGCTGGCAAAGGTCAATGTAGACTCAACTGGCTTTATAGACTCACAGTGCTCCGAGAACGCTGACGCGACCTCCACAAGTATTTAGCTTTTTAAAATATTTTTGGTTTGAAGTCATAGCATTATATATTTAGTGGCTACGACAGTTGATTGAAAATATGAAGTTTTTCTTGACAGTTTTATTACTAGCCTTTAGTTACGCAGAATGTGAGTATTTTTGCAATTTTAACTTTTTTGCTTAGATATTATTCATGTAGTTAACATTCACATATCATTTATATTCTTTAGTAGATAAAATTAAATAACGTAAAATAAAATATTTATATAACATGGCTCAGTGAAACAGCTTCCCACTCGTGACAATGGATTAATATATTTTCTGCATCTGGTAAGACAAAATGCGACGTTCAGTTCCGCCACTCAACGTTCAATGTCTCTGACATTTTTGACATTTCGGTTGACAAGGGTTTTGATGGTAAAATTATTGAATCTAAAACTCCTCCCTCTTCCCCGTTATATGCAGCAGACAACCTGAAGCTAAGAAAAAAACAAAATGTAAATTTACATATTCATATATTATGTAAATATTTTTGTGAATGTTTATATTGACTTTATTTTTTTTTCAGGTCGGAAGGCACATATACCTATTAACAAAAATGCTAATATTGATTTTATTAATATGGAAGGAGGTGGTGTGAGACCTGCTCAGAATAATAATCGTCCTTTGCCGAGTCAAGCGACAACTCTGAAACCTGTAGTCCCACCTTCGGCCCCGGTACCAAGCCAAAAACCAGTAGCTCCACAACCAGGGCCATCACCTTTACCTGCTATTCAACCTGCGCCAAAACCATCACCTTCCAATGTCTTACCATCTTCTCCTTCTTCAAAACAAGCACCAAATCTCATCACTCCTAAGCCAGTGAACCCTGCTCCTGTTTCTAATCCTATTACCACCCCTGGGCCTGGAAGTGTCAAGTCATTGGTTCATTTCTACGATAGCCAAGGCAAGGCCAGTCCTATTCGGCCTTACTCCTACAGTCAAGCTGTTAAACAGGGTTAGAAATATTAATAATATAAAACCTAATTAAAAACCAGTGTCTTTTTTTTGTTTATATATAAATATAAAAGTATTTATTTATAATTAAGTCCTTATCTCATTTTATTACTATAAGAAAATTCATAAGAAACACTGCTTGTTTCTAAAGTCAACGACCGCTACATCAGCCGGATACATCTCGTGACAGAAAAGGCGCGTTAAGGCGTAAACAATTGCTGCAGAGCCTCCAATTGTAGCAGTGAAAGTGGCGACGGAAAACATGAGGGTGCACCCGTGTTCTAATTCGTCTACATGACTAAGGACTTGTTGATAAATTATTACGCAACTTAGTGAAAGCTAGACATTACGTTTGGAAAATATAACTTTCGAAATTCCACATAGATTATTCAGTTTAATTTTCGTATGGAAGTGAAATTAAATGTTAAATTACTGTGCTGCGATATTTTGCATTGCTGATAGCGCCTTATTGAATTTGCAAACAACATTATTTATTTATTTATTATTTTTATTTATTTACGGAGATACATGATAACTACTAGTTATTTTAAATATAATCGTTACTCCAATGGCTATTGGTTTTATTTCCACAGTAAATCTGAGGTCATCTATTCAAAGTCCATGGAAATATATCGATATTTTTAATACGAATTTACTACATCCGCCAGATAATATAATATTTTTTTATTATTATATTTTAGGTTTCAAAAGTTAGAATAAAGCACTCATATTTCCTGCAATATCTTTATTAATGAAATCAACAACGGATATTAAAAACACAGTCTCTATATAGCACGCATATGCTAAAGCATGTGTTAATATTTTAAAAAAAACGTTTCGCGTCATAAACAACCTTGATGCCTCCATCCGGTAATAAAGAGGACGGATGACATTAGCAAAATGTGCCACTTTCACTCTTGTCGTGAGTCACAGGCCACAGCCACGAGTGTTACGTCGCCAGGACCTTTTACGCTCTCAATGCGCTCCATTTGTATTGTGCAACCCGTCCGCATTGCAAACTTAATAATAAACAATGAATCACTTTTGCGTGCAATAGTTATATAATAAATAAGTTAAGTCTTAATAACTTAAGCAAGTTATTTTTTTTTTAATTTTTGAAAAGATAAAAGTGTAAATTTTAACAGTCTATTTGAATAGAGTGATAATGATTAAGTAACCATTAGAAATTGTGAGAAATCGCATCTACATTTCACTAGACGATATGAAAAAAATTAAATGAGTAATTATTTTTTTTGAATAATAAGTATCTTTACATTTTTTGTTTTTACAAATTATCACAGCAAGTGTAACACGAGTGATTTCAATAGATTCAAGAGTAGATTCTAGATTTGACGTTCTTTCAAAGTGTAATACTAATAATATTTTATAAATACGAACTTTCTCAAAAAAATAAATGACTTTATTAAATAAATAGAAATTCAAATAATTAATTTTGTGTTTATAAATGAAAAACAGAAATAAAATATAATTATAAGCGATGTCTCGAAATATTAATAGTATATTTTTAGACAATAGGTTATTTTATGCCAGCTAATCTACACACAATAACAAGATATCAGTTTGTGGCTACATACATTCCTCACTCGGCGAAAGTGGTTTTATATTTTGTAGTCATGTGAAAATTCAATTCAAAAGTTCCAATGGACGATTATAATAAATTAAAGAGAATTACCAAAGATGAATGTTCTGTGGACAGTTTAACGTTTTCCGTACGACGTAATATTATCATTTCTAAATTATTTATCGGATTATAATTTTTATTTGAATTTCTCATACTAAAAACATTGTAGAGGCGTCTACTTTCCTGTTAAGTATGCGGTAAATTTCTAAGTACAATGATAGCTTCTTTTATAATTAAATAACATCTTCATAACGTAGATACACTTCAGTTTTAGTGATGGATGCTGAAATATAATATCTATTGTTATTTTTTAAGTTAGTGTCTTCGCGCTTTATAACGTAAACGTACAACCGCTTCATTTACATAGAATATTCAATAATACCAGTTCAAAACAAAGCAAAAACATATTTTGTAATATTTTAAGTATTACATACAATATTTAATAATTAAAAAAAAATAAAATATTCAAATTATAAATGTATAATTTTATCTATTACTAATATTTTAACGTACATTCTAAAACGTATTGAATATCCGCTCTAGACTCTCACTTTCCTTACTACCTCTGGGGTCTGCTAGTTGCTAAAAGCTAGTTATACAATTGTACTCTAAACTGCTTTATAACACCTTATTAAACACAAATTTAAAACCTTAAAACTAGTGTGATTCGTTTTTTTAATACCCAAAGTGATATTTTATACAATAAAACTTATTAATAAGGATGTCAATTGATATGAATAATATAACACACTAAAATTGAGTAACTTGGCTTACTTTAATGACTCCTTTGAAGCACACGACTTACACAACAAATAATTTCGGACCAAGGGTCAATGGCATGCTATTACGTCGTCGGCTACTCACGGACGCGATACTATCATAGCATATTTTATAAGCTAGATATCAAAATACACGCTACTATTGTTCCTAGAAATAATGGCTATCATATAATTAGCCTAAAATTTATTTTTTTTTCTTTTCGTCTTTATTAATTAGGAAATCTATAACAGTCACTTTATCTAACATTTAAAATAGAATAAAATATTTTCATAAAATTAAATCAGCTTCACGCTGTATTCCGCACATAGCAAGTTTTCTTTCTGTGTGCGGCAGGCAGAGGGAACCTAGTGTTAAGACACTCCGTTCACCACTTTCTGCCGAATTTTGACAGGCATTGTGTGTTGAGTGGTAAAACTCAACATCGCACCTCGACACCGCGAAGAAAATGGAAATATAAAAAATAAAACAATCAGTTTCACGCTGTCTCTCGCACACAGCAGGGTGGGTAGAGAGAATATAGGCATTACGTGTTAAGTGGCGAAACTCAACGCCGGGCTTTAAAATTAAATAAAAATATTAATAAACAATAATTCATTCCCTCGAGTGGGGATCGAACGAACCCAAAACCATCGTGCTTCAGTCACACTGTAACGCGGCCACAAATGGAAATATAAATTTAAATAAATATTACATTTCTTAGAGTGAGGATCGAACCCACAACTATTTGCGTTTACAGTCACATTTTGTGCCCCTGCACCACGACTGGCCACAAAAATATGTAACATTAAAAATATTTTTAAACGTTAAATTAAATATTTTTCAATACATATCATATTTCTATAACCATACCTTTATATGTATTATCTATTGTTTCTGCTAAAGGACTACTATTATTTTAAAGAAGGCAAGAAATGGTTACAAAAGTACCTACTGACCAATTTAATCCGATTTCGTATTCATTATGACACACAAACGTTATGCAAAGCGGATCACAAAAACCGCAAACTTATTTTGGCACAATAAGTTGTGTGAAAACATTTTACTCATGAACACTTATAGAATATTTATTCAAGTATGCACTTCGAAAGCACATTTTAATTTATATATATTTAAGTAAAGTACAATAATGAATATTTTATGAAAACAAAACGTTTTTAAGCATTCCTTACATGTACTTCGGTCACAATTTTGTCAATACACGAGGAATGTAACTTATTTTTTATTTATTTATACTATACTTATTTATAATAACGTACTTTATTAAAAAACATATTACATATATTTTTTATTATGGCAATATATTAAAATATTGCAGTCTTGTTTTTTGTTTTATATTTTGAACAGTCGTCTGACTGATCGCAAAGGGAAAGAACCCTACAAAATTCACTCCCCTACGTGGAATTAGGTCACTACTTCCGGGAGTGCGCAGCAGACGGTGCTTCTTTAGTTTTAAATAATGTAAATATGTATTTAGCTTTACCAAATGAATTAGACTTTCACTCTCACACAGAATTAATACCTTTAATAACTTTTATTAATACGGCTTGACGTCGTTGAGCACGACTTCGTCATAGCTGAAGGGCAAGTTTTAACGATTGAAACTTGTTTAAGTGAAACAGTAAAATAATTGTAATATTCGTGTAAAAATTCTATTAAGTTATGTAATTCTGTTAGCACATTATATTTAAAAATATAAATTTTGAGTAGGTATATAATTAATAATTATATATAAGTAAATGTAAAAGATATATGTAAGACTGCACAAACATTCGAACATCGTTGTCATTTTAAAATATTGGTTATTTATTGAATGTGGATTAAGCATTAGGATATGATATTTTGAGGCCAGTGATGCAGGGGCACAAAGTGTGACTGTAAAACCGACTGGTTTTGGGTTCGATTCCCACTCGAGGAGATGAAATATTTACTCAAATTTATATTTCCATTTCTTCACTTTGATTTCGGGGTAAAGCGTTGAGTTCTGCAAATTTGGCAGAAAGTGGGGAACGGAATGTTTTAAAACTAGATTTTCTCTACCTACCCTGCTGCATGCGGGATACAGCGTGAAGCTGATAAAAAATAAATAGAAATAAAACAAGCCATTCAATTATTTTTATTCCTAACTAATTGGCACCGCTCTCGTAACCGCCCGTAGCGCCCGCACAAAAATATGAATTTTTTCGGAAAGAGTGAAATCGAATAAATTGCCCATTGTAAGGTGCACGAATTTGGCAAGCGTTACTTTCTGTTTTAATCTTCATGTGCGGTGGCAGCGTGATACGAGATAACGCCCGCCGTCCACCGTCCGCCGTCGTCGAGAGTCTATTGCCGGTACTGATATTACATTTATTATTCGATGCGAATGTATATATCCATAATAAATCTATTATTTCTGAGATTCTTATAATATATTGCCAAAAATATGAAACAATTAAATTAAGTATACTATTTGATTAGTAGTTTAGCTGCGCTCTCGTTGAACTCTTTCATTTAACACAATAAACAGAGGTCTTGAATAATAGTTAAATGACGTAAACTTTATATGTTTTGTACTAGCGGCCCCTGCGCTCTTTCTTTATTTAAGTGTATTTAGGGGAAATTGGATGATTATTTTATTATGGTTATCTACACTATTATATAATTAATAAATCAAAATTTAATTTTTTAGGGTTTTATTTGATTATGTTCGCAAAATTGTTTTACTTAACTTTTAGTTATGTCATATCTATCTAGGCAGGTGGAAAGTACACGGCCATTTCCATTCCTGCAGAAAAACAGACAGACAGACAAAATTTTTAAAATTGTTTGTTTGTGCTTTAGTAGCGTATAAATATTTATATGCACTTGCAAAAATACGGTTATTTTGACATCACACTTCAATTTCATCTATATGTATAGATATTTTTTCTACTCAAAATTAAATTGTACAATGTATTTTATTTTCAAATTATTTTAATAATTTTTTTCGAAAGAAATTATTTATATATGTAAGATACACTTCGTCTTGTACACATGTTGTATTTATTTGATTGGTTGCCAGATACCATATTATAGTTATTAGTAGAACATACAGAGAAAGTTTAAGATAAATTCTTTGAGCAAAAAATAAATAAATATGGAGACACTCCAAAGTGATGTTCGTAAAATAAATTTATGAGCGTAAAGCGCCATGTTTTCCTATTACTTACGAAAGCGAAACGTGGTATATATTTTTTATAATATCAGTAAAAATAATGAGACATGAAACAAAACCAATAGTAATAGTAAATAGTGTTTAATTGAAAATTGTAATGTAAGGTATTCATTGCATGTATTATACATAATATTACCGGTTTACCAATCTTAATATGGCAACACTTTTGTTTCGTATTTGTTTAAATAACGTTTCTTTGACCATAATTTGAAAACATAATGAAAATAATGTAAGAAATATAATGCTAGCTATATATGCCATTTAAACTATACAATATGTGTACAATCTAATATTTAGTAAATTTTATAGGAATTTGTAAATTAAATATTATGTAATGGATTTTAAGTTTTTTGCAGTCAGAGCTAGGCTATGAATGTATATAATTTTTTCTTTCTATTAATTTCTTATTGTACTGAAACTACTGACTGAAAACGTGATGGTTAATTCCGATAGGGAGAATGATAATAAATAAAGTATTTTCATTTCTTCGTTTGACGTGGACTTCTGCCACTCAAAACGCAATGTATGGAAAATTGGACGGAAAGTAGGCAATGGCCGGTCTTAACGTTAGGTTCCCTCTACCTACCTAGTTGCTTTATGATTTTTATATTGTATTTGTGGATTGTCGTATTATGTAAAAAGTAAGATTAGCTATTGCTTTAAACAGTAAGCGTTTTGTTTTATGGAAAAATTTGATTTTCAAACTTTTTTTTCATTTTAAATATGAATGATTCTAAGACAAATGAGATTCCTATTCTTTTAATATCTATTTTCTAATAAAAATTATTGCTTAAAACACACTTCAAGAATACTTTTATGCAAATACTTCAATTCATAATCTTAAATTAGTGATTATTTTTATTGTACTGTCCTTATATTTACCTGTTCCCTGTTAGTGATTTTTCTTACATATAAATATAGATAGAAGTTCGTAACAGTACGAACCTGTGACAGCAAAGGTTCTGAAAAATAGTTACGTCGTTGAGTTTTATTTATAAGGTACATATTCTATTAAATATTGTTAGAAAAGATGTATAATGAATGAATGAATAAAAATATAACGGCTACGTCGTCACTATTAAAATCGAGTATGTGCGAGAAAGCGCCTACGGTAAATAAAAAATTTAGAGTTAACTGAGAAAGTCATTAAAATCGAAAATATTTATAAATATTAAATTATCTTATTTATTAATATCAAATTTAAAAAAAAAAAGTCAAGGGCGAGTCGGACTCGCATACCGAAGATTTCGTTTAAATTGCAGGTTTGTAGTCACCAGGAAATACAAATATAATATAAAATTTGGCAATCTTAAGTTTCCGGGCGTAAACACCATTTTGTATGACACGAACTACAAGTATATGTCTATAGTTTTTTTCCTTTAGATGTGTTTTTTTTTTCTTTTCTCACTTTCTACCATTACATTGCAATAGATCCGCGAAAAGTACCATAATAAATTTTGATTATGCGAGAATTTTCTTTGTTTGATATTTTTTGTGCTCTAAGGGTCTATATATTTTTATATATTTAATATTAATTTCATTATGATATGACGTGACGCGATTTCGAGATGAATGGTTTCGACAGATGGACAGGCGTACATGAAAGTGATCTTATAAGACTTCGTTTGTTTTTGTAGATTCGGAACTCAAAGAAGGTATTCAACACGCAACATGTATTTGGGTAAAAATTGAAAATTGGATAATTGTGCAACTCTATGTTTTATCTGCTCTCAATGTAAGAGTGGCATAAAGATAAATATGTAATTATAAATTAGTGTATAGAATTGGTTTATTGCGTTCATGTTACCTGAACAGAATTATTACCAAGAATTATTAACATATTTGAGAATATTCATCAAATAATATGCGCAAATTAGAATATGAAGTAATTGTTCTAAAACAAATTAAATTGAATTTTATAGTTTTTGATAATGTATATAAAAAACAAATCTCTTATCAAATCACATAAAACATCCGTAAACGCTCTATCGTCTAAGCATTAGATTTAAGCAACAAAGGCTACGCAAGCACAGAATGCGTCAACTGACAATTTACAATTATGAAATCCATTCATATGTGGGCTTGCTCGCTTGGTCATAATGTGAATGGCGTCACTATTTCAAAACAAAATCCGCAAAATCAGTTCTGATCCGGGATAGAGGCTCTTGGAAACGTTGCAGGTGTAGAGTCAACTTTCTCGCGTATAAAACGTAGCGGGCGCCGACCGCCGCGACCAGTCCGCCCGACACCGCTATCGCGTCCGCGCATCTTACTGTGAAAACGAAAGTGACTGATACCGATACCCACCAGACTGTGATACTGTGTTTGTGTGACTGGAACAGTGATCGGTAGCTTGCTGTGTTATCCTGAAACTGTTTCCACGGCCCTTTACCGCATTGAAAGCACACCTGAAAAGGTACGGATATGGATATGTGTTATTGAAAATTATTAATAGTGCTGGAACAGTGTGTGAAAGCTATAAAAAAATAATAAGGAATATTATTAACGCCGATTTGTAGTAACCAGGATTTGTATTGAGAAGGTTTGCCTTTTCATTATATAAAAGCTACAGGCTTTATATCATTAATTTGATTCTATATAAAACTTATTTATATATTTTAAATTTTCAAAAACAACAACGAAAGTCTTTTATACGATCAGATATCTAAAGTGAGCAAAATTGCAAGAGTTGCATAATGACACTTTCACTTACTACAAAAGTTATCGTATGCTAATTCGCTTTAAAAGGCGCATTTGCATTTTGAAATTTTTTTATGCGTGTTGACTTAATTTTTTTAATGAAAAATAGTATTTATGTCTAAGTAATATGAGCTACATACATAATGATCACATGCAGTTCTTCTACAAGTGATATGTGGAAGCCCGTTGTGGAAAGTGGGTTAAGCGTCACACACCTCGCATTTTATAGGTGTACGGAGGAGTTTGTCATTTATTTTAAAAACATATGAAATTATATCGATACACATATAATTGGAAAATACAAGTAAAGGTAAAATAGTTAATATTGATTTTAGTCGAAATCTTTTAAGCTTTTATATTTTGGCCAAAGACTCAGTTTTTTGTAAGTAGAAATAGTAAAGTAAAAAGTGAATATAATAATGTTTTAATAATAAAAAAAATAAGCTTGTCCCGCACACAGCAGGGTAGGCAGAGGGAACCTAGTGTTAAGACATTCCGTTCCC
>DWAP01000422.1:0-21829 GCA_018230625.1 Heliconius eleuchia
GTGGGGGTCGAACCCACAACCAGTCGGTTTTGCAGTCACACTTCGTGCCGCTGCGGTACGACTGGCCTCATAGAACAGACAGAATTAAAATATTAAAATTGACAAAATACAAAAAAATCTATAGAAATAGTTACCAGATCTAGCAGCACACGAGCGCGCTATGAGAGGTGAGTTTTCGGCGACACGACTTTCTGGTGCACTCTGCGTTTCGTGACAGAAGTGGTTGCTATCCCACGTGGTATCACTGTATGGTATTGAATTAGAATATTCCGAAGCATCCACCCACTTCCTCGACTCTCGCATTGAGAAAAATACAAGAGTTACCACAGCCTGCATTTTATAATGATGTCTATTTTATGTATTTGTTTATACAATATTATTAATAACTTGCACAGTTTTATATATAGAGTTTTTTGCCATTCTTTCGTCATTCATTCGTTCGACCTGCCTAATTCAGCTGAGCACGTTCTTCTTCATTATCACCGTGACATCCTCGCTAGTACCTGCCATTCTCTGTATCTCTTCATTGCGGATTCGAACAGCTAAGCTGATACCCACAGTTAGTTTACTGCCGTATAACAGCGTCGGTACCGACACTGCATTGTATATGGCCAAACGTGAAGCTGTGCTCAGGGTTTGCCGTCTCATCAATGCAGCTAAGGTATCATTAACCCTGTTATCGGCGTCAATACGCTTTTCCGCATCCATCTCGGGTCTTCCATCTCTACTGAACACGACACTTCCCTAATATACCTTATCATTTACACTAATCTTGCATTCCATCCTTTCTTCATTTCTTCCACTTTCGCTTATTTTTATTATTATTATTATAAAATATATATAATTTTGTAGAGTTTTATATACCATTCATACTTTAGACCCGCATCGTGACTCACATTGTAATTTTTTCTTTAAAGTAGAATGTTATAAGATGCAAGTTTTACCATCATGAAGCAAGCAGCAGCACACAGAGTAGCGCAAAGTGGAAATCCATACTGTTGCGAGAGGGCGCCCCCCAACGCCGGTCCAAGCACTTCCCCCAAAGAATAACAACAAGACCACACTCCTGCCACCGCGCTGTACGTAGCGAGTGCCTCTGGACAACCACCTTCGTAGCTAAAAGCAATTTTTAATTAAAGACTAATAAGAGATGCTTGAGATTCCGAAACTTAATTATTTTCAATTTCCTTGCTCTGATCTTAACATACCATGCTTGTAATTTAGGTCGAAAGTAGAGAATGGAGCGTCTCAACACTAGTAGGAGGCACGTATTTGAAAAAAGAATGATAATCTAGTCTTTATAGTTTCTTATATTGCTTTAAGGTTTCTAATATTGCTGAATTGTTCAGAATATGAAATAATATATTTTAAAATATTATATAACAAATAATAATAAACGATATTTTTTTTCTTAGGTGTATAAATTAAAAAAAATCGTATGAAACAGTATAAGTGAAATATACTTACATTGAACTCGTTAATACTCCTTGAAATGTTGGTAGAAGGGTTAATGCTACTGACATACCCAATATTGACAACGCTACAAGATCCAACCATAAATCTCTACAAAGTTAAAAACATAGATGAAAAAACTGTTCTTACAGCATATATATTTGGCAATCAATGCATTATTTTTAAGTAACATATCTATAATTAAATAAGAACTATATTTGAATTCATTTCAGTTTCATTCTATTCGTATAACAAGACTTACTTATTTATTAAACAGTATATTTCAATAAATTTTGCGTTTACACTAAAATACTACAAACTAGACATTATTTTGTATAATTGTTGTTAATAAATATTTATATTTACTTTGGTAGGCCAGGAATAAATGGACATGGGCCAAGCAATAAAAGGCCAATAGATGATAAAAACAAGCCCCAAACCATCATGCACCAATGATTGTGAACACTGAAAAATTGTACAAAATGTTATAGTTTTATACGTCACAGACCAATGCGTCGACTAAAAATTAAATAAACTAAATATTTTTATTAATTTTTCTTGTGTATTTTAATATTATTATATAATAATACAATAAATAATGTTATATAAAATTACGAATTTCTCTTAATAAGAGTGAAGAATCAACAAAATCTTTATATATATCGTTCTGTTTAAATATAAAAAAGTATATATTTCTCTTTACCGATCTGCCACCCATCCCCATATAGGACTAAAGATTCCATATAAACTAGAGAACAGAAGGAATATGAGTCCTATTTGTTTTGTAGATAGTCCAAATTGCCTCAGGTGTGGTTCAAGTGTGGGATCCAAGAATGCCCAAGTGTTTGAAACAATTACAATAACTAGCCCTGTTATAATTATAGATGGAATTGTAAAAAGTCGTAAAATTGAAGCTGTCTTTGAACCAGATACGTATTCTGAAAGAAATTTAATATAAAATGAGATACAATGGTTAACTCATTACTCACTTACATTGCTTAACTCATTGATTAAAACTTTACTGACTTGCAAAATTGCTATCGATTATTGTTGTACGTTTATTTAAATTTACAATACAGTTAAAAATATCAACCAGATCAATGTTTAAGGCCAGTCGTGGCGCAGCGGGCACAAAGTGTGATTGTAATCACGACTGGTTGTGGGTTTGATCCCCAATCGAGGAAATGATTATATTATATTAATATTTATATTCTGTGTGGGGAACGCAGATTGTCTTAACACTGGGTTCCCTTTGCCTTCTCTACTATGTGCGGGATACGGCGTGAATGTTTGTTTTATTATGATACATTGATGGGCAGATTAACTATCTGGGTCAATCGGATACCCGCGCATCCGTATAACTGAGGTTTACATAATACAGTCTTAATTGTATTTAAAATATCTATTACAAACTTACCGTCGCAGTCAGCTAGCAAAAAGTAGTTAATAGGGACCGTCAGCACCATCACGATTCCTAAACTGTAAAATGGTAGACCAAATCCTCCAATCTGTCTAAAACATTTGAAATTTCACAAATTTTTGTACACTACAATAAAAGTATAAAATCATATATAATAACATAAATTATTAACAAATACATGACGCCGTCATGGCGCATTGGCACAAGCGATCGAGTGTAACCACGACGGTTCTGGGTTCAATTCCCCTCGGAGGAATGAAATTTTTACTCGTTCTGGTAACGGAGCCAAGAGAGTTCAGCTTAAAGTGGCGAAGGGTATCTTATTACTAGGTTCCCTCTGCCTACCCTGCCATGTGCAGAAAGCAACGTGAAGCCTAAAATAATATATTATTCTTTGTCACTTATCAATTTCTAGTAGTAATGTTACAGTAACCATTTAATTAATAATAAATAATAAAAAAAATATATTTCAATTTTAATTTTGATTTAAAACAGAAATTAGTATTATACATACCGAATACAAAAGTCCTCCTATAGCAGGACCGACGGACATGCCGAGCCCTACAAACGTTTCCAAGATTCCCAGAACAGAACCGATTGTGTCTGGGAAGGCGTTCACGACGAACACGTAACTAGCTGTCGAGTACGCACTGGCACCGAGGGCTTCCATACCACGGACCACGAAACACAGAGTTGTAAATGTGTTGATGTCTTCTATTAAGACTAGAGTTCTGAAATAATTTATAAGATAGTACATCTAATTTTTATTAAATTTTTCATAATTATATTTTTTATCTATAGTGAGGCCAGTCGTGGCGCAGGGACACAAGTGTGTGACTGTAAACACGACTGGTTGCGGGTTCAATCTCCACGTATTTATTTAAACGTATATTTTCATTTATTTGCTCTGATGTCGAGACAAAACGCGGCGTTGAGTTCCTCCATATTCAAAATTGAGGCCAGTTGTGGCGCAGTGGCAGAAAGTGTGATTGTAAAAACGACTGCTTGTGAGTTCGGTCCCCACTCGAGGAGAATATTGACTTAAATTTATATTTCCATTTTTTCGCTCTGGTGTCGAGGGAAAGGCGCGGCGTTGAGTTCTGATACTCAACACGCAATGCCTCCAGAATTTGGCAGAAAATGGGGAACGGAGTGCCTTATGACACTAGGTTCCCTCTGCCTACCTTGCTGTGTGCGGGATACAGCGTGGAGCTGATTATACAAAATCAAGGTAATATTTATAGGTAAACGATGGAAACACAACTTCAATTGCCCCACTGCTTAATAAATATGTTATTTCCTTTTAATTACTTACTCTTATCATTAATTAAATTAAAATTAAGATAATACAGTAAATATTTACATAAACTTAAATACACTTACAATAAATTTAAAAAAATTTTCTCGGAAACGTCCACAAATATAAAAATATGTTTATATAAGATTTGATTATTTACCAACATACCCAAATAAAACATTACAAGACCCAGCGATAAACATTCCAGCTATGAACATGAACTTCGCTCCTATCGCCGGCAACTGTAAAGTGCAAATGAATATTAACCGTGCTATAATGAATAAAAAAATCAAATTATCACACTGTATCCCGCATACAGCAGTGTAGGCAGAGGGAGCTTATTGTTAAGACACTCCATACCCCATATTCCGCCGAATTATTCCCAGACATTTCGTGTTGAACGCGGAACTCAACGCTAGGCTTTTGCCTCGACACCGGAGCGAAAAAATTAAAATGTTAAATATTTCATTTATCGAGTGCGAATCGAATCCACAACCTGTCTCGTGTACTTTAGATGTTATTATCATCTTAATTCGTTCATCGTACAAAATTCGCGAAATCCAATATATTTACAATAGTAGTACCTATAGTATCTAATCAATTTTACTTTAACAGATATTTAATTACCAATACGCAATAAATAGCAGACAGAATAAAATATCAATGAAAGCAACATAATAGGTGTATTTGTATTTAATATGATAAAAGTAGTTTATAAATATCCTTTTCGGAAAATTCCTACTTTATATCAAAGAGTGGGTGCGTTGGTGGACACGCTCGCGCTCCATGATTTAATAACTCTTTATAAATAGTGATATTTTTATTTTGTTAAAAATAACTTTAATGTTAATAATATATAAATCAAATTAAATCAATTCAGCTTCGCGGGATATACTCGCACACAGCAGGGTGAGCAGAGAGAACCTAGTGTTAAGACATACCGTATCGCCCACTTTCCGCCGAATTCGTGTTCAGTGGTGCAACTTAACACCGCGCTTAGCCTCGACACCAGAGCGAAGAGATGAAAATATAAATGTAAGTAATTATTTCATTTCCGCGAATTGCGATCGAACCCACAACCAGTCGATTTTACAGTCACACTGACTGGCCTCAATGAATAATATATATAATATACTTTTTGTATATTGTTTTTGTTAAAAATCATAATAAAATAACTATCATTTTTACTGTATTTATATGCGTATGTATAGTAGTGTATTTATACACAAACATACATATCAAGACAAAAATATAAAGTCAACTTAGACCCATATTTTTTTTTACATGACCCACTGCAATACCTGCCACATTACATAAAGAATCCATATATTTTTTTAAATTAAATCAACAACCTTATTTTATTGGTAAAATTAAACCTAAGGTATATATTTTGTTTGCCTGCCTTAAAAGCAAATAAATAAAATTAAATTCAATTTTAAAACCATTTTTTATTTTAATAATTAAGCCTGCCGTCGTGGCTCAGTGGCACAAGGTTGTGACTGTAACGCTGTAGTAACGCAGTGTCTTAGTAGCAGTCGCTCTATTAACCCCTAGGTTCCCTCTGCATATACTGTTTAATGCTGGATACAGGGTGAAGTTGATTTTTTTAAATTAATTATAATACAAATCAATAGCAAATACTTTATACGTACATATTTACCAAAAATTGGTGAAGTTAGGAACATGACAACCGCGTAGAAGCTGAACACCATACCACACATGGTTTCAGATAAACCTTTATCGGAGGCTTCTCTTGGGAAGAACGGCGCCATGATGCTCATGGAGCAAAAGCTCATGAAGTCCACCAGTGCTAATGACGCCAGCGTCAGTCGCTGGTGCCGGGATAGTTGGCGCACCGCCCCTGGTCTCAATTTTGCTTGTGTGCGCACTAACCTTATAATAAAAACAAGAAAATGTTATATATAAGAAGCCGTTGCGGCGAAGGGGCACAGGCGTATGAATGTAACGCGACGGCTGTAGGCTCAATTCCCACTCGCTGTTACTTATTAAATTACTATAAGTCACTCAACTCACTCACTCAAAGTGAGGAACGGAGTGTCTTAACACAAAGTTTCTTCTGCCTATCCTGCTATAACCAGGATACGTTGTGAAGCTGATTGAAAATTTGAATTTTATTTAGGTGTTTAGAAAAACTATGTTACCATTCATTTATTTAAAAAAATGTAGCTGGCATACTTTAATTTTTTTACTTTTCAGATACGTGCGATTTGTTGATTTCGTAAATACTCATGTTTTTTTTTCATAATTATAAAAAGCAATTAGAAAATAGAAATGACTACAAATATTAGCAAACGTTTTGTTTACCTTAATATGTTATCGTTAATCGTATTTTACAGGCGCGGTTGATAAAATCTAAGTCTAGCTAATAGATCCTAAATTAACTGATCAAACACCTTGATACTCTTATTTTTAATGAATCTTATTCAAAATAAGTTGATGCTTAAATAATTACAAAAATATATCATTTTACTATCGGAGGAGTATGTTTTTATTACGATTTATGTACAAGAAACAAAATAGCTTCACTACAAATGTTAATAAAAATAATATCTACCTTTCTCTCAATATTCTTATTTCAGACGGGACGTCGTCCGGTGGTCCACCTGACCACGAATGAGCTCTCCTCAATCTTCCAGAATCAGGCAGTGAGCCGCGACCGCCCCACGTGGCCGCCAGTTCCTCCGTCAAAGTCGAAGTTTTCATCAGCTTAGTATCAAACACTATCGTTTCGGACGAAGACGCCATCGCCCTAGTGCTTCCATACATGACTTGACTCCTATTCTGTATTTCATCCGGATTTCTTAACAGGTGACCGCCCTCGTCGGTGTCCTCACTCTCTCTGTCCATTATAAAATAAATACTAGAAGCTAAGTAGATTACAAACTAATTGGTGTTATCGGCCCGTCAATATACTACGACTCGAGCGACGGCTATGATTTTGTACCTACCTCGCATATCAATTATTTATCGATATCTAATCGGGTGTAAATAAAAACATCCGAAACGAGTACCCTTAACTTACAGGTCCTCGATAATTATATTTTAAAAAGTATTAAATTATGTTGAGTATCGTTTGAATATTAAGATATTTATTTGAAAATAAAGAAATAAATTAACAATTTGCTTTATATAATAATATTAAAAAGCTACGTAAATTAGTAAACATATTGTATTTTAATGTTATAATTGAGAAGATAAATAAAAATTATAGTATATAAAATATTCTACATAACTTTCACATAGATTTCAAATTCAGATTTCAAAGTCCCATATCATTATACCATATCATTGCGTAAATGCATTAATACTTCAGACAGGATAAGCTTCATTAAGCAGAACTCTTGTTATGCTTCACCGATGGCTCTGGGTGATCTACAAGTATACACACACTTATATGTACTTATATGACAAGAATCAAGGTAATAATGACATAATTATATATTATATTACGTTATAAAGTAGAGTAGATCCATAAACATTACTTTTTTTCAGCTCCACGCTGAATCCTGCCTTACCTTGCTGTGAGTTGGATACAACGTGAAATTGGTTACATATAAATAAAATTGTATTTGTAATTGCAAAATAACCTTGTTTTTCAAGTGCATATAGTTATTTACAAGATGGTAAAACAAATAAAACAAATAATCAATTTATAAAATTTGGTCTCCAAGGGGATCTTTATATACACTTCACTTCACACTTTCTGATCAACAGAGATTGTTAACTGCTTAAATAAAAAGGGCATATAAAAATAAAATCCACATTGATTCAAAATTTTATTCAAGCGAGCACATTCAATTATTTCTTATAACTATTAACAATATCTTGATATTATATATTTTAATACCTGCTTTCAATAGATCATAGTAACTGCTATAAAAATATTTTTACTAAAATACTATTTGTATTAAGTCATATAACAGCAATATAATATGATATGAAAATATAATTTCTCAAATAAATAATTTCCAAAAAAGTGAAGCGGGATTGTTAATAAATTATGAAGTACTAATTAAAAGCCTATTACAAAGTGTTTGTTAAGTCATACAACACAGAAAACAAAACACAAATAATTCAAAATAAAATATTATGAGGCCATAGTGACGCTATGGTACAGCGTTTTCTGTTTTCTAGATACGATAGTTCTGGGTTCGATCTCCACTCGGGGGACGAATCATTGTAATTTTCTCGCTCTGGTAGACAAAGTTTTTCCACTACTGTTTTTTTAGGGAAAAAGACAAGGCAACGAGCGCACGGTTCACCTGATGGTAAGTGATCGTGTAACACCAGAGGCGTTACAGGTGCGCTGCCGGCCTCTAAGGTGTGGACGTAATGTTTCAAAAATTGGGAAACGTAGTGTTTTTACACTAGATGACCAAAAAATATATTTGAATAGAGAAATACATGAAAAAAAATACTTGAAAATAAAACAAAAAATAATCTTGCATAAAAACATTTTTAAAGTGATAAGTTTTATTAAAAACAAATGCGTTGTTGTGTAGAATAAAAAATATGATAGATCCTTATAGATCCAGTGCCTTTAGTCATTTATACTTATTATATAGGTAAATAATATATATTTTTATATATGAATAAGCATGTAACCATCAATAAATATTATATTATTGAGTTAACTTTGCTGTAAACTTTAGTATAAATAAAAACCGTGTATCTAAGTGTTTTAGCCAGTTTCACTACGTGATCTCGTTTACGAGTCACAATTTTTCTTTCATTTATATATTTCTAGATACTTAATGTTTTTTTTTATGGATGAATAATATATTGAAATATTTCACAAGAAACCTCTCATACAAGGTTATTTAAATATATTTTCTAATAATTTTATCAATCTCAATAGAAATACGTAAAAACAAACAACATTTTTTGAGTAAATGATTCAATATTGATATATTTAAATTAAAAAATATTTAATTAAAAAACTCTTTTAAAATCTAGATTTCTAGATGTTTTTATGGTGTGTTATATTTTACACACCAATCCCTTTCATTTGATACCTATATTAGGTGGGTTGTGCAAAAAATTCATTAGAATTTGGCAGATTACTGCCATTTTGTTGCGGCGGCCATTTTGGGTTTACAACAATCATCAGAACTGAAGTCGTAAAAATTTTAAATTGGACGCTAAGAAAGTGGGACAAATTGAGCATCCAAGATTTCACAAACACTAACACACTACCAATGTTGTTAGATTTTTTATTATTATAGTCATTTTTCATTTTGTAACATAAAAATAAATAAATACATATAGTTTAATCAAACAGTAATTTTGAGGAGTCGTGGCCGCCTTGAAGTTATCTGTTGATTTTCTTACTTTTGATTATTTTCTTCCCAAAATTTGCAAGGCTTACAAAGCTGTGATTAGGATTTGTCGACCGTATTGTATATACATAAAAAATATATAGTAAAAATTAATCGATTATTCGATTATTATCGATTTACTTCTTTTACAGGTTTATTTAAATGCAATTTATTTCTCATAACCGAAGTTGTGCTAGTTCCTGTAGTAAAGACGCTTCATTATCAATTTTGGCCTGTTGGTTCAGTTCCAGCTGCTTTCCGGCCGCCTTTTGCTGTTTCAGTTTGTCAATGTCGCTCAGTTTCTGCAATGATAAAAAAATATTAAAAAAAAAAACTTCACGCTGTGTCCCGCGCGGGGTAGGCAGCTAGCTAAAGCTAGAGCTAACTAAGTTAAGTTTCCTACTTTCCGTCGAAATCTGAAGGCATGGCGTTTTGAGTGGCGGAACTCAACGCCGCGTTTTTCCTCGACAGCAAGGCGAAGAAATGAAAATGTAAATAAAAAATATTAAATATAAAATACTAAGTGTGTGGAGTTAATTAATTTATTGTAAGTAAGTCATCACATTTTGAAACTTCCGACTACTATAAATAAAATTATTATCTATTATTTATAACGTCTCAAATATGTCGCTATACGGTTAAGGACAATATAACGTGTATTAAGTTTAGTACCAAATTAATCGATTATTTGTTTTTATCTATCATTAATACAAACGAATTAAACTTTATAACTAAGAAATACAAAAATCATCATAATTCTCATAAATAGTTGCGCTGTACATTCTTATTGCAGTGTGTTTATTGGTGTGATGGTTGTGTATTCGGTTCCCACTTGTAAAAAATGCATTATTTAGACATTACATGTTATCTCTTTCCGCGCTTCCCCGCATACAAAACACAGAATTGAGTTCTAAAACATTTTAACCTACACTACTTATAGAAAAGATTGTAAAAACGAAATAAATTGTACAAAAAAATAAGGATAACCTTATTAATATTCTTAATCTTCTTATCCTTCTCCGGGTCGCCGGTGGACACGAAGGGCGCGCGGGGCGCGGCGGCGGGGGCGGCGCTCGCGGGGGACGTGTCCCCGCCCGCCTCCGCCTTGCGGGCTTTGCGCGCCTCACGCTTCTCCTTCTGCTTGATCGCTTGTTTTGATGGTGTTACTGTACAAATATATTATTATTATTATTATTTGATTTAATTTATTTATTTTATAGTGATTTCATGAAGCAGGGGAAGATTGTTTAAATTAAAAATACTTTCTTTTCCACACACACACCCCCACGCACGTGCTCACACGCACACACGCACGTACAAATGCATACATTTATGGCCTCCTTAGTATTTTTTTTCGTTAGTTTTTCAGTTATCATTCTTTGTCAGTTATCAGGTATACAAGCATTTTTTTTGTCTTCTGTTATATTTATTTATTATTTTCTACGTTTAAATGTACCTGTACCTGTTTTTTTAATACTTATTTATGTAAGTACAAACCTCCTTTATAGAAAACTTAAAAAATTAAAATGGATCGAACGTAGAATATATGTAATAGGTTTATCCTAAATTCATAATATTAAAAAAAAATCTAAAGAAATATAGAATTATAATTCATACATACTATCTGAACTTTGTCCAGGCTTATGAGGTTTTTCGTGTTCATGTAACACAAAGGTTGATGGACGGTTTCTAGCTCCAGGAGGTCTGTATGCTGCCGCAGCTTTAGGAGTAGCATCCTCTAAGCTTTTTGGTGCTGTTTTGGAAAGCTCGCTCTTAGGATAGGTGCCGGGTTGCCAACTGATCGACAGTAAGTTTTCTTTTTCTGCACAAATGCGTTTGTGCATTAGTGCACCGCTGTAATGCCAGATTTTGTACCTGAAAGTTTTTATAAATATATTTATTTATATGTGATTATGAAATCTGATATTTTAATTTTAAAATTAATAGAATAAATATATTTTTACTATAATTTGTTATTTGGTATTATATTACTATAAAATATTTTTATATATAAAAATATTACCCATTGCCAACTGTGAGTCTAGGATATGTGGTGGCAGTAAGAAAAGTCTCTCCACGCGGATCCCATTGAAGGCTGGTAGTATCAGGTGCAGAGCATTCACCTAGTTTCTTGTACCCACGGACGTCCCATATGGAAATGTGCCCTGTTGCTATGTTACCGAAACCACCTAGAAGGACTAGTGCAATGGAGTTAAGGTATTCATTTTTAATACTAGCTATTCTTTCCTTCGCTGCTGGTGTTTGGATGCATACGATAGTTGTAGATTAGATTATCGTTTAAAAAGGCTTAGAAATGACAATTACAGCGTTGTCGACTTAATACAATACTCCACAAACTTCTATTAAATTACTTAAAACTATAGGAAATATGTATAGATTATAAAAATTTGTGGTTAAAAAAATTGTATAGTAATTTGAGAATTCAAGTCAATATCACATCATTGAAAATAGATACAATGTAGATTATCATAATAATTTTTAATATATAGGTATATTAGATTTTTAAAAGGATATCATTTCCTTCAGGAGGGAAATATATGGCATTCCAAGCGCCAGTCCCAAATTCGAAGAGAGGGTCACATTTAGCATTGAAGATAGTCGCTTTGGCAGGCGCGTGTCCATACACCGCCACCCATTCGTTCCAGTTGCCGGGGTTCCAGGCAATAGCGTGGATAGGTCCCTCTTTACCTGTTATATTTAAACATATAATAAAAATGTAACTGATCGCTGTCTGTACATTCAAGATATATGTGAAAAATCATTGTTGGGGTAATTAGAAATGAACTCAAAAAATGAACATTTTTTTTACTGTACACGCTAATTTCAGAAACGGCTGAATTGATTTGTGTTTGTTTAGTACAACTGGTTCATAAATAAAAAAGTGATATCAATATAAAACGTTTCGTTCAGCGAGGGAATCCGCGAGCGGGTCGCTAGTTTTTAAACATATATGACCTATATATATTTTTTTATATCAGATATAAAAAAACATTTATTCAGTTCAAATAGACAATTTCGAAACAATTAATATGAATACTTGAAATACTGTTAGCATATTATGTTTTTATCTGCTAAAGTCAATACTAAAATAAATAATTAAAAGATTTTTTAAATTATTTTATTTTTATAAGCTATTTCGAATCAAATAATAAATAAATAATATTAATATTTTTTTCATTTAAAAGTGAACAATGCAAATATTACAAAACAAAACATTTTTTTTGTTGCTAAGATTAGAGGCACAAATGTTGATATAAAAATAGATACAAGCGATTTGATGGAGAAGTGCCTTTAGGTTAGGTTAATAAGTTGTTAGCTGCGTGGAAGGCATAAGACTAGTAATTAATAAACAATATCTTACTAAATGTCATGTTTCCTGCATTTCCCTTCACATCTCCATATGACAAAGCTTGTTTTCCATAGTAGGAACTACCCGTCTTGTCTACCTGTAATAACATTATGTTATCTTATATATCATATTTATTCAAATATAACTAACTGATAGAAATAAATCTGTCTGTTAGCTTATTTTTGTTATTTATTTTTCTATATATTTATTATAAAATATAATTGCTATCATTTAATTTTAACTACTTTTATCGTCATTTCAATACAATATTAGTCACATTATAAATATAAAATTTTTGATCGATCATTTCGACGTAATTGGGTTTTTTAAAAAATATATACAATATTGTTTATATATTTATACTAAACTAACTTTTAATTCACTTTTGGACGGATAATTATAGCGAGCGTGATGGGTTCATTTCCTATTTGGTGTATTATTTAATTAACCAATTTTATTACATAGGTCAAACTGTAAGCCAAGTCTTTACAAATGAAATCAAAATCAACTGAATAATAATTGAATTATTGATATTTCGTGGTGTATAGTTCCATCATTCAACTTGTATAATGTTTCAAAAATCTTAAAGCATGTAGAGAACCCACTGATATATAAAAAGTAGTCTATATGAAATACCTAATTGGTATTTGAAAATCTTTCTTTAGTCTTTGACATTGTGAACACATTATTGACTGACAGTTCAATGTTATGTTTGTCTACATTTGACCATATATGCATTAACCTCAGTTTGTGTTAAAGCAAACACATTAGTTCCTCTTCTATTCCAATGAAATGTGGCTTTGTCAGCTTGAAATGAAGACCGACTAGCTACAGCTTGTGTAACTTCAAACTGAGGGTACTTGAAAACCCGCCAAAATGATGGTTGCCCAGCTTTACCTGAGAATTTAGAAGTCACTATATTTGTGTATAGTTCTTTAAGTGTCATTTATTCTTACAAGATGTTAGAAATATATAGTGTATATACATTCACTTTAAATTGCATAAAGGACATTGTGGCGCAGTGGTTCAAACTCTAATCAGAGAATTATATTCCTTTGAATTGTCTGGTCTGGCATAAGTCAAAGTGCAGTGTTAAATTTAGGCATTGAACAGGAAATATTTAAATTTTGGCAGAAAGTAGAGTGTAGAATGTCACAACACTAATTCTCTCTGTATCTCTCTTATTTTATATGTGTTAAAGTACAATGGTTGAAATGTCGAATTCTGGAGGCATTGCGGGATGAGTGGCAGAACCGCGTATTGCCTTATCACCAGAGCCAGGAAATGGAAATATTAAATATTTCATTTCCCGAAATGACAATCGAACCCACAACAGTCGCGTGTACAGTACATGCTTGTGGCACCTCACCACAACGAAATTAAATAATGACATACCTAATGTAAATATAGAAAAATAATATGCAGGTGCTACACTAGGTGAAATACTAAACGATTGGAGATTCTCTGCTTGAATATAATGTGTATAGCGCTCAAGTTTTACATCTTCATATATTAGAACTCTGTTATTATTCAATATTGCCAATAATTTCTCATCTGATGACCATTTTGGTTCCCTAAAATAAAATTGAATTATGAAATTTTTAATTATAGAGAAATATTATAAAAATACAACATTAACACACTTACCAACCAACTTGATTTTTTTGAACAAATGATCCAACTACTTCTCCATTTGCTGACTTTATAATATGCAGATTTGGCTTACCCTTAAAAATTATAAGTTTATATATACAGAATGGAAGTGTTAGCATCACTTTAAATGAAACCAGTTTTAACTACCTTATAAAAGCCCAATACAATTATTTTATTTTTTTCCCCAAAAATGAAGTTATTTTTGAAACAAAATAAATAATAAAATTATTGTTGTAATATAAAATGCCATTTGTCAAGAACGATGTATGCACACATAAACCTATCAAAGAGAAACCGCCGCATACGCCTCATTTTGAAATCAAGTCGTTGGTATTGGTGGCAAAGTTCAAATAACAATAATTAGAAACATAATTGTATTACTCCAACCATGTGTAAATATTTATAGGTGCATTGTATTAGAAAACACTTTCAATTTTAGTAGTTCTAAAATAAAGTCCGCAACATTGTATATCTACTTCTTTTAAATAAATCACAATAAGGCATTTTGTGACTAAGAATAATAAAAGATTGCAAGATTGTTTGTATGTAAGGGATGTTTCACTGTTTTTTATTTCACAAACATTGAAATATAAGGGTGAAAGTTATTCAATCATCAAGGAAATTTATTATAGATATGAGTTGGCTTTTATAGCATGTAATTTGCAAGTATACTTTTTGAGAAAATGTAAAATTAAAATAATTCAATGCTCTATTTACAGCCACAAGCCTAGGCTCGAGGCCCACCAGCGGCATTCTTACCATTCATCATACAGTCTTAAGCATTATGAAAAATGATTGAATTTATAAATTATATAATCAATCTGTTGGCAAATACAGTATGTTTACTTTCTGGATTTGGTTAGTAAATAATATACATAAACACATAGGGCTTACCTGTGGACTTTCTTTTGTAATAGCAAACATTTCCCATACAATAAAATAGTCGTCTAATGGTGAGAAAAACATATCTTTGTAGTTCCCATCTATTGTAGCAGCTACTGACCAATCGGAACATCTTATTATTTCAGCTCTTAAAAAAAATTGGACCTTTAATATCATATTTGTTTATATTTTGGTTTATTTTTGTCAAATAAGTCTATGAAGCACTTTTAATTTGTAATAAAGATATTGATAACAAAATATATACTTCTTCATCAGTTAACTATTTACATTGTTAAAAAGGATTGAAGTATGAGGGCTTAAAATAAAAGCTACTTAAATTTAATAATAATACAGAAAATTGATACAATTAAAAATAAAACATACTTCTTATCTGTTCTATATGCTAAATAAGTACCCTTTGGGCTAAATATAATGCTGCGAATATTTGGAGTTTTCTCATCACGGAGGACCACTTCCTGATATATATCTCCAAACTTAATTTGAAATAAGCTCCGATTTGTTAACCCTAAAATGAAATAGTAATGAAATTAGTCTACATTTTACAATTACAATTTATTTTATTATTTAATGTAAAAGTATGCAAAATTTACCGGCAATTGATGGTGTACTCATGATTAAGATACAATTTATTTATGTTCTAGTCTTAATTGTGTTCAAGTCATATCTTTTAAAAAATCTAAATGATAATGTTCAACCGGGTTGAATCTACACGTCAAAAACACGCGTTAAACGTCATTCTAATGACAAATTTTAATATAGCCAATAAATATTATTATATTTATTTTTTGTTTAAATTATAAATTATTATTAGTCTAATATATTTATTGACTTTAATGCAATTAATAATAACTATAGAGTGATGATAAATATCCCATCCTATTAATATTATAAATATAAAAAATTAATAAGTATGGAATTTTGTTCTACTTTTACGCAAAAACTATTTTAGATGAAATCATACAGAAACGTATTATAATTATATAGCTTATGTGTCAAAATAACACAAAGGTTATAATATATGTAATTATTTTGTATATTATATATTCGACTATAATATAACAATAAGCCTAAAAGCGGGCGAAGCCACGCACGTGTCGCTAGTAATTAACAAAAGCCATACAAATTACGATATTAGTGTGTACTTTAGCGAACGATGAAAAATAATAATCTCTTATTACTCTTAAGGTACATTCTCATGTACCTTCTTTACAAAATGAGTGAGAAAGGAAATATTATAATTAGTGCTTATATTTTAGGTTATCTATGGTGAGTTGGTGACCTAATGTCAGTGTCACGTCTCGATTCAATAAATTGTCAAATCATAATCCCTCACTCGCACGGTGACTTTTTGTAGTACGACTAAAAGTAGTTTCAATAGAACAAATGAAAGAGTGGATACGTTCACACGGAAGAGATTTTAAATAGTGGCTAAATTTTATCGCGCGCTGCTCTACTCAAGCGCCCGGCGACTGAAATAGAATATATGGAACTACCTACTACTGTTCTGACAAGAGACAAAAAGTCGCTTGCATTACGGTCAGTAGTACTGACCGTTCAAAGTAGTTGCATACGTATTTTATCAATGGAACGTGGCTACGATGTCGTCGTATATAGATCCTGAATTGCTGATTATTGAAGTGGAGTCTCGACCCCTTCTTTATTCAAAATCGTTACCAAATTATTCCAACAGGAACTTAAAGAATGATGCCTGGGAGGAAATAACAAAAAATCTCACAGATGAATGGGAAAACCTTACCAACAATGAAAAAAATAACCGATGTAAATAATAACTTTAATTTTTTATAATTAATGAGGCACAAGACAAGACTTAAACGCTTCGGGCGGGTTCGATTCCCACTCGGAGGAATTCATTATTATTTATTAATATTTTTACTTCACTATTTATTTGTATAGAAATATGCTCGAGACAAGAGAATTAGGTATTTTGGGTTTGCGTTTGGGAGTTTATACATATTTAATATATAATTATTAAAAATAAAGTACTGAAGCCAGTCGTGGCGCAGGGGCACAAAGTGTGATGGGAAATTGATTGGTTCTGGGTTTGATTCTCATTATAGGAAATAATATATTTATTCGAATGTATATTTTTATTTCTTCGCTCTGGTGTTGAGGCAAAGTGTGGCGTTGGGTTCCGCCACTTAACGCGCAATGGCTCCAGAATTCGGCGGAAAGTGGGGAATGGGGTTTCTTAACCATTCGTCCTCTCTGCCTACCATACTGTGTGCGGGGTTCAGCGTGAAGCTGATTTATTTTATATTCATTTTCCTTACTTTTAGTAAGGAAAATGATTTAAGACATTTATAGTAATAATATTATAAAATCTTATTTCCAGAATAAAATTCCAATTATAATCAATTAACAATTAACATACATTATCAATAAAAATCCCATAGTTATAAGATTAAAATTAGCTCTTCAATTTCCGCCGAATTCTGGAACGCTTTGCCTCGATACCAGAGCAAAGAAAATGGAAGTATAAATTTAAATAAATTTTAAATTCTCCGCTCTGATGTCGAGCAAAGAGCGGAGTTGAGTTCGACACGCAATGCCTCTAAAATTGGGCGGAGAATTGGGAAGCATCTTAACACTTGGTTCAACCAAGTGTTAAGATGGTTGGTTCGCTCTGCCTGTTCTGCTGTGTGCGGAATACAGCGTGCGAAATATGATACGAAACAATAATCATAAAAAGAAATAAAAATTTATTAATATTAAAAAATATATTTTAAATGAAATTTACGTTATAATTTTTTTTAAGTAATGTAGTAGAGTAGTTTATTTAGCATTCTGTCTATTGACCACTTTATATTGCCATGGAATACAGCCCTGTGGCCCAGCCAGATGTAAAATATTTCGTATTTCTAAACCCTTGTAGTTACTTTTAACACCTGTCGGTTATAATCCTTCCATTAAACTGTCATATAAAGAATCTTCAAATTGGAATTCATCATTAATTCTGACGAAATTGTGTAGTACGCAACATGCTTTAACTACTGATATAGTGCGATCAGGTTGAAGATCAATAGCTCTTGTTAAAATTCTCCAATTGTTTGATAGAATCCCAAAACTGCATTCAATCATTCTTGCTCGTGTTAATCGATTATTATAAACACATTGTTGCACAGTCATGTTTCGGTTTGGATATGGTCGTAAAACATGTTCAGTTAGGGCAAATGCTTCATCACCAATTAATACAAATGGCATACGTTTCCCGTTTGGATCATTTGGCAGTGTTTTCGGTTCTGGTAAATCAATTTGGTTTGATTGTAGATGCCTATTAAATATTGTATTTTTAAATACGTTTGAATCACTGAAACCGCCATATGGTCCTACTTCAATGCAAGTAAAACAATAGTTTGCATCACAAATTGCCATTAAAATTATAGAAAAATATTTTTTATAGTTGTAATACAGACAACCACTATCATCATTTTTTGCTATTTCAATGTGTTTGCCATTGACAGCACCAATCACATTTGGAAAATTATTATATATTTTCTATTTTAGGCAAAGACATACAATTAAAATGGAAAAACATAAGGGACTGTTTCAGGCGTGAATATCAATCGCAAAATGATAAAACATCACGATCAAAACAACGGAAAAAATACAGATACTTTGACAAATTATTATTTTTAATTCCATACATCAAAGATGCGAAAACTTCTGGCAACTACAGCACTCCAGCAGATGCATCTGGGCAAAATACTAAAAGCCATTCAAAACGGAGAACTGAAAAATCAGCGCCGACTGCTGGACCATCGACTCCGAAAAAGAAAAAAACCACATCTTATTTTGAGGATGCTATACTTAAGGTCTTCGACAACGAAAAGTCTGAAATGGACGAGGATAGAACATTCTGTCTATCACTTGTCCAGTCATTGAAGAAGATGGCTGACGATAAAAAAATGTCAGCTAAAATTGATATATTAAAACTCATTCGCACGTATTTAAATAAGACACATTAAACAAACCATTCATAGTTTAATAGACCAGATATTGAACCATATTTATATTATACCATACATCAATAAAATTTACAACCAACATACCCTCAATCATCACAACCACGTACCACGGTCATCAATAAACAGATCCCACAACAGCAGTACGCACAAGTAACTCAAGCCGATAATATATACCAACACAACACCTTTATTGCGTCAATCTCCATCCATCAATCCTGAACATTCAAAAGTGATTCGAATTGTAGAAGCGTCATTACTACCCTGCTAATACAACTGCACAGTCTTAGTCCACACTCCAAAAACCTTTTTTTCCAATTTTGCCATAAATATTTGTCCATTTCCTTCAAATATTGATTCCATAACCTCAACAATGACTCAAAATCCTTTTATTTATTTAAGTTCACCTGAAGAAAAGTATCTTCAACGAGAGGATTGTTAACAATAATTTAACTATTATAAAACTAAGAAACTAACTAGCTTCACGCTTTATCCCTGCGGGGTAGTCAGAGAGAACAGAGCGCCAAACGCTACAGTTGTAAGTTAATTATTAATTTATTTAATAAGTATCCCATCAAAACATAAAAAAGTGAAGTGAGAGCCAAACTAAATGGTTTTTTGTGGATGAAGTTGAGAATAAATAAAACTTCAATGCAACAACTTCAACTTGGCTTTCATTTCAAATTTATATTTTTGATGGGATATCATTACTTTTTGATAAGCAATTATTACATCAATCAATAACACATATTATTTAAAAATCGTTTATTTGCCTCTTTGTTGTAATTTGAAAATAATTGCTAGTCAATAATAAAAATCGATCAATAATTGCCAGTTCTTTTCATTTTATATATATGCATTTCAAATTTCGTTTT
Organism: Heliconius eleuchia; assembly: GCA_018230625.1. Classification (NCBI taxonomy): domain Eukaryota; kingdom Metazoa; phylum Arthropoda; class Insecta; order Lepidoptera; family Nymphalidae; genus Heliconius; species Heliconius eleuchia. The sequence continues at coordinate 20,293 of DWAP01000422.1, forward strand.
ACGTTAAATTTTAAAAGCTTTTACAAGCTTTTATTTACTTTCACCTGTCTGTTGTCCATCTGTAATTAAATCTTGCAAGTTAAATTTGCTCCACTTCTCGGTTTCTGAATGAGTTGAAAGTTTGCATTCATGTATAAATCGTCGTGTAAAGTGTGGCCGTCTTGGCGCTGCGGCACAAGGGTGTGACTGTAACAAGATGGTTTTCGGTTCGATTACCACTCGAGGAAGTGAACTATATATTTACGTTTATATTTCCACCTCTGGTGTCGATACAAAGCGCGGCGTTAAGTTCTACCACTCAACACGAAATGCCTCCAGAATTCGGCAGGAAGTGTGGAACGGAGTGTCTTAACGTAAGGTTCCCTCTGTCTACGCTGCTGTTTTTAATGAAATCCGTAATTAAACGACGCAACCCCATCGAGTTTGTGCTCTATTAATTCATCTTAACGTGTACTTTGGTACTATATGGTGACCAGGGTCTGATGATGAGCGTTTGTTATGAATGTGAAAATTTCATTTTGATGATATAATTAGGAACATTCAGCGCTTTTAATTTTTTCTCCCTGTCAAAGTGTAACACGCTTTTATTAATTATAAAATTGGTACTGTGCTAAAAACGTGAAGATTTATTTATTAAAAGCTTTAGTGTTGAAAATATATATTTGTGTGCGATATGGACAGATAGTGTCCGCGACGTCGCGATGTTCGCGGACTTGTCACGACACGATGTACTTGCAAGTTCTTAGTTGTGTGTGACGTCACACAATTGTAATAGTTTTATGTATTATTTAAAATTTCCTAAATTAGTAATATTTTTAATAAATAATAACATAAATAGCTATAAACAGATATAACCTTTAAGATTTATATAGTAATTCTCGAATTAATTTTAAGTTTAAGTTCTCGAATTATGTTTTAAGATAATAATTACTTTCGTATTGTAAAAATTTGTATTAATTATTGTTAATTATTATAGGTTTCTATAGAAAAATAATAGATTTATTAGTGATTAATGTTTGTAAATAATTATTAAGAGACTTTATATCATAAAAACTTGTGTGAATTTAGTCATTGTTACAGTATCTTTCGAAAATTTAATACATAGTAAATAAAATTTAATAAATAGTAAATAATTAAATAGTATATTAATTTACATTTATATAAATAGATATGTTTGTGTTCTTTTAATATATATAAATTGTAAAATCGTCCAATAGATAGTTAATAAAATATAAGAAAAAACTTGTTATTATCATAGTGAAAATATTTGTTTAAATAAAGATAAAACGGCTCGGTGCCTTGCGGCTTTCTTTACGGTATAGCTCCGCGCAAGGATAGGTAGCAAAGACGCGCGGTAGCGGCTGCCCAGTATGTAGGTAGGACTCACACTACGCATTCACGACACATACACCGTCGTCGACGGAATCGACGACGAAGTCCAGTATATTCCACGGCTCGGCCGCGTCTCGGCGCGGTCGGGTGCAGCGGTTAGCTCCCCTAGATTAGTCTAATTTTGTCCCCCAGTCGCGGCTTCACG
>DWAP01000423.1:0-21793 GCA_018230625.1 Heliconius eleuchia
ATATATATATATGTAAAAGTGAGATTCGATCCGTGGTATCATCAAATGTGTAAAGTCCTCCCAAGAGCCGCTGCGCTAAGGATGGATAGCTATAATTGTTAAAAACTTCGAAGTCCATTTACGTATATATCGTCAAACAATAAGCCTGACTGAGTCATTAACCTGGCCACGACGCCTCGGTAGAAGCACACAAAGTACATACGGAAGGTTTTAAAATGGTTTGATAAAAATTTAACACTTAGCACTCACTATATCACTTCATTTGAATATCAAAAGAACTATTATGATGTAGGGAATGATATGAAGCACTTTTATTGCACAAACAGGTGTTTATGACGGATTTAAACTATTATAAACGGGCCTATTGAATACTGTAGGTGTTTACTTAACGGCGGTGATCGCGCAAGAATATTCTATAAAATTTATGAAATTATATATTATATTCCACTATGATGACATTATATCTTTTATACAGGTCAAGTCGTAGCATCAAGCCATGCCGCGAATGTAGTACATGCTCATTCTAATTCTGCCTCATCAGCGTCTAATAAACGACAAAATAAACAAAAGTAAATATGGTTTTCTTATTCTTGGTGTTATTTATTTATGCTTATATATTTTACTTCCTGCTATTCCTAAATATAATTGATATTGTTATCCTTTTACAAAATTCATTCTTGAAACAATTTTAATATTATCTTTTTAAATATACTACATGTTATGCGTTAAAAATTTTAAATTGTGTCTTAATTCTTTATTTATTAATTTTATTACTAAGTTTTTTTTAAATAATTTCGTATTTTTTTTTATAATAGAAAAAGTACATACAGTTCATCAAACAACGTATCGCTGCACTCCGCGCAGTCGGTGTCGGCGGCCGCCAGCCGCTCCTCGTCGCCCACTGTTGGGTAAGAACATTTAATAATAATATAATTTATTAAGCCCAGTTGTGGCGCAGGGGCACACAGAGTGTGACCGTAAACGCGACAGGTTGTGGGTTTGATTTCCACTCGAGAAAATAAAAAAATTAAATATTTTCATTTCTTCGCTCTAATTTCGAAGCAGCGTAGCGTTGAGATTATTCAACACGCACCGGCACCGGAATTTAATTTACCAGAATTCAGCGGGAAAGGACAGGACGAAATGTCTTAACACTATGTCTGCTACATCCAGGGATCCAATGTTAAATAACAAAAAAAACTATATACATTTTTTTTAATTATATACTTGTTGTTTTAGCGCTATAAGCACAGTGGTCAACAACGTGGCGATAGAAGAGCCGATGGAAGAAGAATGGACTTACGATCCCAACGAGCCTAGATACTGTATTTGTAATCAAGTGTCCTATGGACATATGGTCGCTTGTGACAATCAAGATGTAAGTTAATATTTATTAAAATTAATTATTTAATTAGATTTTATAAATATGTATTTAAGAGGTCGTCGTAGCTTAGTGGTATAATGTATTACTGTAAAAACTTATGATCCGCTCTCTACTTTTCAATTCCCATCTCTGTATAAAGACAGCGCGACAAGATGAACAAAGTATCTTAACCTATTGCGTCATATACGTTCCTAGCTCTGTTGAGTGCAACATGGCGTGGTGGGTAACGTAACTCAATTAACTATATAACTATAAACTCTGGGAAATATATAATGTAGTGTCTTGACACTAGTTTTCCTTGTAAAAAAATAATGAATTTGTTTTTTAAAATTATGAATATTGATACACGAAATATCTTAACTCTAATTTTCTCTACTTACCCTGCAGCTGCCTATTACGTCATACAGCCTGAATCTAAAAAAAATATTATTTTATTTTTTCCTCCTGGTAAGTGTAGCTGTTGAATCCCTACACTCAACTGACGGAAAATAGATAACGGAGTTTCTTAACATTATTATTTCTTGTAAAAAGTTATCCAGATATATTTTAAAAATTACGAATATTTTGTTGTATGTTTATTTTTCTTGTAAAAAAATGATCAATGTTTCTTTTTTGCAGTGTCCATACGAGTGGTTCCACTACCCGTGCGTGGGTATCACAGCGCCGCCCAAGGGCAAGTGGTATTGCCCGCAATGCCAGACTAACATGCGTCGCAATCGAGCCCACCGTAAAAATTAATTGAAAGCGTACAGTCCGCGAGGCTTAAGCTGAGCTTTTTGAGTCCATATGTACTGTTGGGTTGGCGCCATTTACTTGGTCTTAAATGGTTTAATGATGACTGCTGATTTGATTACCTATCTACATCTCGTCATAGCAACGTTGCATATTTGATTCTTAATATTTTGTATTTGTGTTTAATTTATTAAAAATTAAAGATAAAATTTGGACTGATTAAGCAACGAGACAAAAAAAATCGTGAACACAACGCTGTAATAATGAAAAGATTTTCTTTTGTTATTAATTTCTAATAAACATATATTTTAAAAGCTTATTTCAGTGTCTACTTTTATATTGCTAAAACAAATGCAAAGCTCAGCTTAAACCTTGCTACTTTATTCAAATTTCAAATACAAAATATTGTTTATTAGATTTATAAAAAAATTGACTTTTGCAAGCACTTTTGAATCGTGGATTGGCTGTCGCTACTACCGGCTCAGAAGATTCTGTTTAAATGAGCCGGCAATTCAACAATTGCTCTTTTTCAATATCAATCTTGCAATTTTTTTATTAAATACACTGAGATCTGTCCTGTATGAGAAACAAATGATATTAATTTCATAAATGTTTCTCTTTTAAATATTTGTAATCTAAAGTGTATTACCCTTTACATTAGTATTGTTTTTTACAGTTACCTTAAAACTTCAAATAGATTTATTTATAGATAGGTAGTATTCGTACGTCGTCAAAATTTTAATGAAAATTTGTTCTGTAGATACTTAATACTCATTTCAAATATAAAATGTCAATAAATGTGTATTGTATCTGAATGTAAAAGACAAGAAAAAAGGTAAAAAATATTTTGTTGTAATGTATCATGATATTGGAATGTAGCTTAAATAATAACCGAATGTTTAAAAGCTGTGTTTTAAAATTAAAATATGTAGCCAATGAATGTTTGTGTCTAATATTAATGATCTAAGCATAAAATAAAATATTAAAAACAGGACGTAATATTATTTTTATTTCTATAAATCAGCTTCACGCTATAGCCCGCACACAGTAGGGTAGGGCTGCGTTTTGCCTCGATACCAAAAAATGAGAGTAAATTTAAATATTTCATTTTCCCTCGAGTGGTCAGCTAACCCGCAACCATTCGCGCTTACAGTCGCACACTGCCCCTATTTGGTACAAAAATAATATAACAACTATAGTATTATTTTATGCCTAATTAATTATTTAAAACTGAACAGATATCTTAAATACTATGAGCTCACGCAAAGTGCATACAAATCATAAATAGCTTTTTATTTTTTATCCCGCTCATAGCATGGTAGTAATTGGTAGGCAGAGAGAACAATATATAAACCAATCGAAGTTTCACTTTCGGCCAGAAATGGCCCGTACTTCTTAAGCACCATGCCCTCTGATGCTACAATATTAACATAACGTTACTAGTTTCGATGTCTCACTATACCTTCACCCAAAGTTACTTAAACTATTATCATTTACAGTGTTTTATTTTCATGTGGGGCTAAGCCGTAAATAAAAAAGTAGACGTCTTTTGGAAAGTGATATTTTTAGTGTCTTTTTAATCTCCAATGGTATAATTTCGTAAGGAACAAATGCAAAATGTTATTGTTTTTTTTTTATTTATATGAATTATATATTTTTGTGAGATATATATTTTTTTACCTAGAATATAATTCACTTCTGAACGATTTTTTTCTAGAAATTACGAAATAGCTGTGTCCTGTTAAATGACTGTCAATGTATCAAAACTGTCAAAAGCTAACGCGTTTTTCGTGACTCGTTAATATTTAATAAATTTATGTTTCATAAAGAACGTAGCCAAGCTATATATTATATTCCATTTTGAAGCATACTCGTTTTTATAAAAAACAAAACAAAGACTTATTTTGTTGTAACATCTTTAATTTGTTTGATCTTGCTTCACTATGTCTGCGGCAAAAATAAACGATGTGAGTATTCATAATATATAATCTAATATTAGAGCTTTTTTCTAATAGATTTTATATCTCGATTTAAAATTTTACTAAATATATTTCATTTTCGCAGCTACGTAGTGACGTCGATGAACTCAATGAATTATTAAAACAAGCCAAACGCAAAAAGGTTCAAGATATTCTGTCGTTAGAAATACGAAAGATTGAAACAGATTTAATTAATTTGAAAGAAAATGCAAAAGAAACTCCTGTGGAAGTGTCCCCTGCACCCACCACATCACAAACACCCAAAAGATATCAAATTAAGCTAAATGGATATGGTAAAATTACATTTTTAAATGTTTGCGTTTTGTCGTTTTTATATACGTATATATTTATATGTATACTTAACATATACTTTATATCGCTTTTAAATATTTTTAAAGTTCTAAAGTTCTTATTCCACACTTAGGAAAGAAAAATACTTTTTAAAAAACATATAAAAATTTGAACGAAGCAGGACTCGAACCCACGCCTCCTGGTCCTCCTGGTTGGTTTCCAGGAGGTGTGGGTTCGAGTCCTGCTATGTTAAAAAAATTATACATTTTCTAAATAAGTATGCTTTATATTGTTTAAGTTATATAACCCAAAAGATATGTTATATTTTAATTATATGTATAATTTTAAAAGTAAGATTTATTAGTAGTATTTTTAAATATGATCTTTTGATATTTAATATATATTTTGTTGAAATTATTTTTATACATATTCTTTTTTTAAATTAAAAAAATATTTATTAATAAGAATAACCAAATTAACATTTCAATCTTTAATTTAAAGGTTGGGATCAATCAGACAAATTCATTAAAGTATTTGTGACTCTAAAAGATGTACAGAATATACCAAAAGACCAAGTGTACTGTAAACTAACTGAAAGGTCTATGGAACTTCATGTTGAAAACTTGGACAACAAAGATTATTTGCTTATTATTAATAAGCTTTTGTACTCTATCAATGTCAGTGAAAGCCATTGGAAACAAAAAACAGGTATAAGATTTTTTTTAATAGCTCAACTTGAATTTTATAAATATGATATAATAAATAATTCTTTTCTAATTTCTTTTAAATCATCACTAAGTTTAAATAAAAATATTATAAAGAAATTTATTGATATTAAAATTCCTAGATGTTTATAAATGATACTCTTCACATTTTTTCTCGCATAGCAGAGTAGGAAAATAGAACCTAGTGTTAAAATACTACCTTTCTTTCTTCATTACAACTTAATCCCCAACTACATCTACCTCTGGCCTCTTATTTGGTAGACAAGTATTTATAAATATAATCTGTTTTCAGACATGGTAGTTATCTTCCTTGCTAAATCACAACCCAACACAAAGTGGTCTCACATGACTGAAATTGAAAAGAAATCTGAAGATCAACGTAACAACAAGTTCAAGACTGATGATATGGAAAAGAAAGATCCACAAGAATCTATTACAAGCCTAATGAAGAACATGTAAGTAAAGTATATTAAATGTCAAATTCTGACTTGTGGATAATAAATGACATTTATCTTGTCATTTATGTAGCATTGAGTTCTGCCAGTAATGTCTGAATAATTAGGCAGTGTGTGGGCAACAGAGTAAAAAAATTGAAAAAAAACTATTATTTGTACAAGAGCTAAAATAATTTCTCATCCTACTTTACTATCTTCAAAAAATGGTTAATTATTTGGCTCACATTTCTTTCAATTTACAATTTTTTATTGAAAGCTTTTTATTTGAAGCTTCATGTTGTATCCCTCATAAAGCAAGGCAAGGCAAGATAGGCAGTGACAGTTACAATACAAACTCTATTACAATAAAAGGGAAATGGAAATAATGAATACTACTGTTAGTGGTAGTGAACCTACAACTATTGTAGTTACTGCTTTTCCACTGCACTATAATGGTCTTTTGTATCTTTTTATTTATAGTCTTACAAAGTATGCATTACAAAGATTTGAGATTGATGAGTTATATTGTTTGATATAGATATAAAAATTTAATATGTTGATTTTTAGGTATGAAACTGGTGATGATGATATGAAGAGAATGATTTCCAAGGCGTGGTATGAAGCTCAGCACAAAAAGAAAACCGATACATTGGATCTATAAATAGATTATAAGTTCAGCATTTGAATTTTAAGTTAAGTAAAGTTTAGATTCTTCAATGTTTTAAATTTTTTTTTTATAATTTTTAAGTTATTAATTAAATAAAAATCAATAAATGAAGATATAATGATATATTTGCATTTTTATTTAATATTACACATGATAAAATATTTTAATTACATAACTTGAGTACATTTTTCCTAAATTAATATTCATGTTTCATTAGTTGCTTAATCCATCTTCAGGCTTTTTGTGGAAGCTAGCCATGTCGTAATTCTGAAATAAGATTTTTTTTGTAATAAGATAATAAAGAGATGCCATTAAAACTTGTAAATGTACTAAAGGGTTTGAATCTACAAACACCAAACATGTAGAAAAGCAGAAATCAACATCAATAAAACACACACAAATCACATTGTTTTAAGAATTCTAGAGGCATTGCGTGTTTAGTGTTGGAACTCAACGTCACGCTTTGCCTCTTTACCAGAGCGAAGAAATAAAATAATATAATTCATATCATCGAGTGGGACTCGAACCCACAACCTTGTTGTCACATTTACACTCGTACGCTTGTGCTACTGCGCCGCGATGGGCTTCACTCTTGATATTAAATGTAAACTGAATTTGAAATATTCGAATATAACGTACCTTAATTTACTTTTGCCTTCTTCATGGTTAGGTAGTTTAGTAAGAAGGCTGAGCAAATACATCGCTTGTAGAGCATAGAACAGGTATTGCCATTTCATTTCAAATGTAACAGTGTCTGGTTTATATGTTGTTGAAACGAATCGAACATTTCCTCCGGTTGTTCTAAATCGGTTTTCTGCCATCGCTGTAATTCGTCTTGTGTCTCGTCTCACATCGCTGTCCTCATTATACCTTTCTCCACGAATAGTTCTGGTACGGAAGATCTCCTCGCGGTTAACTCTACTTTCACGATTTTCAGTTTCGCTTTGCGACCTAGTTCGACGTAATTCTTCTTTTTTAGGTTCATCTCGATAAGTTCTCATGCTTAATCCTTCATGGACGGTTCGTAATAATCCTTCATTATCTTCTCTTGTCCTATAGATTTCTATTGCTTGGGCACTGCGATCGCGATGTAATCGTAGATCGTCTCTTTCGTTCCGTCTGAACCGTAAATTATCCATTCTTTGCGATTCACGTCGATGTATCCTTTCGTCGATTCTATTGATATATTGTTCATCATAAGATTTTTGAATATTCCTACTAAAGATGCTAAATTCATTTCTGTTATTTCTAGAATCATCATATCCACTATATCTGTATCTAACGAGCAATAACAAGTTCCTAGATCTATCTCTATCAATGTCGTAATCGCGTCTTTCACGTAAAACCATTCTTTCAGATCGAACGTCAGTCAATCCACGAATTCTTTGCATATCTTGAATAATATTTCGGTAATTGTCTCTTTTTTGTCTATAGTCGTAGTTGTCCTGTGCCCTATATTCACGAGGTTCATTTGTTTCGTCTCTAATCTTAGATATTTCTCGGGTACTCTGTTTTGTGCGAATAGTATTAACGTCCCTCTCGCGTCTATCACTTTGTTCAATAATTTGCCCATTTCCACGGGTTTCAGTAGTTCTAACGTTTCGTATTCCTCTCAAAATATTCCTAGAGTCATCTCTATCATTTTGCCTAACCCTGTCGTACGCTCTGTCATCGTTACTTAATGTACTAGCTATACGTATATCTGATTCATCTACTTGTCTTATATTTTGCTTTTTGTGCATTCTTTCTGTATTTCGGTCGAACTCTAGAAGGTAGCCTCGATTATTTCGTAATACATTTAAAATATTTTCAGTTCGTACAGACATTTCATGGATACGCCGTCTAAAGTTCACTTCTTGTGTGTTACGTGATGTAATCTTTAAATCTCTATCATTATTACTGTGCCGTCTTTCCTGTCGTCTAAAATCTCGCTTTTCTTGTATATTTTCTAAGTTACTTATGGGTAATTCTTCATTGATAGTATTCATATCCCGTTGCACGTCTAATCTTCTTGAGGTATTGACCGTGCGAAGTATTGACGCGAAGCTTCGTCTGGTATTTATAATATATTGTCTGTTATTTTCTCGGATTGCTCTTCTCTCACGTCTAGCATCATCAAGTTCACGTCTTTGATCATTGCGTATGTTGATCCTGGATACATTCCTTACCAGTTGCCTAATGTCGCGTCTGGCTTGTCTGTTATTTTCCTCGCGAATAATATTTTCTTCATGTATGACATCAGTAAAACGTTGACCCAATTTATCATTGGAAACATCTGTGAGTCCAGAAGAGTATCTTTTGTGTCGCATAATATTGTATCTATTAACTCTATGTTCGCTACGAAGTGTCTCTCTTTCTTGTCTAGTATCAGTTAATTCTCTAATATTCCATTCATTGCGGTTATTAGTCATAGAATTATCTTGTCGCTTAGTATTTATTCTTTCCTCTCTGTTATTGTCTACACGTATATCATTATTTTCGAGTCTGATATTAGTTTGTGAACGTGTTAGTTCCTCGCGTCTTGTATTGAGTCGGTCATGTCTGTTGTCATCGAGATTTCTATTTCTGTTATTTCTAGAATCATCAGATCCACTATACCTGTATCTAACAAGCAATAACAAGTCCCTAGATCTATCTCTATCGTTGTCGTAATCGCGTCTTTCACGTAAAACCATTCTTTCAGATCGAACATCAGTCAATCCACGAATTCTTTGCATATTCTGAATAATATTTTGGTAATTGTCTCTATTTTGTCTGTAGTCGAAGTTGTCCTGTGCCCTATATTCACGGGGTCCATTTCTTTTGTCTCTAGTCTTAGATATGTCTCGGATACTTTGTGTTGTGCGAATAGTATTGACGTCCCTTTCGCGTCTATCACTTTTTTCAATAATTTGCCCACTTCCACGGATTTCAGTTGTCCTGACGTTTCGTATTACTCTCGAAATTGTTTTAGAACTATCTCTGTTATGTATTTCATTTAATTCTCTAGAGTTTTTGATATGTGCTACAATTGTATTCATGGCTTTAAGTTGTGTAAATACTTGTCTATGAATATCTAAGAATCGTTCAGAATCTAAGGGAGACCTGCGATTTCTATTTTCATTTCTTTCCCTTCGTAATTCTTCAGAAGTTCTTTGTCTTGAAGAATCTAAATTTCGTTTCAAAATCACTCTTCGGTCAACTTGATTTTCTTTGATCTGGGTAGATTCTCGAACCAAACGTAAATTTTCGTCTGTGACACTACGGTTACGTACTTGAGTATTTCTTCTGAAAAGTCTCTGGTCCTCTCGTCTAATTGTATCAGTGTTCCTAGACGTCGGTTGTAATCTATTATCTGGAATGCTATCAGAGTAAAAGTTCCTACGGGTATTTACTAAGGATTCTTCTGAATTTTCACGTTCTCTTACGAATCTCTCATTGTTTCTAAGTCCTTTTTCGAGGTTCCTTCGATCATCATCATTATTATGGACATATTCTCTCATATTTTTATTTTCACGATTCACTCGGTCTCCATTATTAAATTTGTAAGAATAACGAGATTCATCCACAAATCGAGAAGTTAATTCGTCACGATTCCTTGTCAATCTTTCTTGTCGGGTTTCATCCCGTTCAGAATTCTTGTGTCTATCTCTGGATAAACGTCTCTCATAAGCATGAGGTTCTTTAGAGCGCTCCTGAGACAGTACTCCTCCTTGACGAACGTTACGAGTGGGTGACTTTACATCCCGATCTCTCACTGATAAAGGGCTGTCAAATAATTTTCGTTGCTGTAGATCAGGTACATCTCGATACACACGATACGGTTCATATGAAATGATCCTAGTATCCGCCTCAGAGTATCGCTGGGAATGGTCGCAACATGAATACCTTCCATCAATAAAGTTGCGATCTGATGTAGTTATTTGTAGGAGGCCGAAAACCGAAAAGAGTAGTAAACGCCACTTATTCATATCTTATTCCTGCTGCCGTGTTTCCTTTTACTGATGTCAACTGAAGAAAGCTGAGCTAGTACTGATGCTTTGGAAGATCCAGTGCTGGCTTTTATACTGCTGAGAGGCTAATGCTGCCCTTTTGATAGAACTGCTATTAAGCGCTTGAACGGATTTCAATTTTCAAATAACCATCGTGGAGGCTCGTGTGAAAGGATTGTGAAACTTGATACTTGGACATGGATGGTATGGTGATGGTACTGTTTTGGAACAAAAAATAATTACTGTTATGAATTAGGTATATTAAATACTATAAAACAGATAAAAAGTTAAATTATTATACTTTGGGTTTTTATTTATATTTTCATTTCTTCGCGCTAGTGTCGAGGCACACCGCGGCGTTCAGTTTCTTCACTCAACAGTTAACGCATCCAGAATTCGGCGGAAAAAGGGAAACAGATTGTCTTAACACTGCCCACCCTGCTGCATTCAAGTTTACATCTGATTTATTTATTTATTGTTATTGTAAACGTACCCTAACATATTGTATAACATTACACAATATGTTAGGGTACGTTTTACAATATGCAGAAAGAGTAAAATATAAGGGGCCCTTGTGGAACAGTCTGATTGTAAATGCGATGATTGTGGATACAATGCCACCAAACTGACCTGACTGACTGGACACAGTGCGGTGTTAAGCTTCATCACTCACCACCCAAATTCTCCAATCTATAATTCGACCTCTTAACACGCAATAACCTCAGATCAGCCAGAACGTGAAGAACAGAGTGCCTTTACACTTAGTTTAGTATAGGAATACTCAAGTTTTCTTGTAAAGTATTAAAACATTCGGTTCCACTATAATCCTTCTATTCGCGCTTATCACAGGACACAGCTGCGCGAGGAAATTTGTCGCGCGTTTGAAATAATTATCTGATCTAATAACCCACTGGAGCAGGATATGGATCCGTAAATTGAAATTCTATGACGTCAAACGAAAGCTGCTGCTATTTATATATCCATTCGTATTTATCTGCGGCTATCCGTGGCGCAGGGGCATAAAGTGTGGTTGTGGAGCCGACTGGTTGTGGGTTTGATCCCTACTTGAGGAGGAGCAAATATTTCACTATTTGCTTGAATTTATATTTCCATTTCTTCGCTCGGGTTTCGAGGCAAAGCTCGACGTTGATTTCTGCCACTCAACACGCAACGTCTCCAGAATTCGGCAGAAAGTGGGGAACGGAGTGTCTCAACACTAGGTTACCTCTGCCTAGGGTAGGCTCTGTGCGGGATACAGCGTGAAACAGATCTTTTTATTCGTTTTTAGTATATTTATATATTAAAACATTTTTTTATGTACAAAATTAAATATAGTCGTTATGTAACGACGTTTTTCGTAACTATTTAGCTGGTACTAAGGATTACGTCGTCGTCATAGTGCTTATTAAAAATTATGAATCAAAATTTTTGTATTACAATATCAATAAAATTTATTTTTAAAATAATTCATACTTTAAGCTTAAAGTATATGCAACAGATTGTGGATTCGACACGAAAAATGAATACCGCGAGTGGGATATATTTATTATTTTCCTTGGTCTGGCAAAGCAAAGAGCGTCGTTGAGTTCCGCCACTCAACATGCAATTGCTACCAGAATCCCGCAAATAATGGAGTGTTTTAACACTAGATTCCCTCTACCTACCCTGCTGCTTAAAAACGTATCGTATTAAATTAAATACTTTTTATTAAATACCTAATAATGCATCTTTGTTGTATTATAAAATAAAAAACAACTTCACACTGTATCCGGTACTTACACAACAAAGTAGGCAGAGGGAAACCTAGGTGTTAAGACACTCCATTCCCTACATTCCGCCAAAATCTTGAGGCATTGCATTTTAAGTGTCGGAACGGACACCAGAACGAAGAAATGAAAATATAAAGTAAAATATATATTTCGTGTCCTCAAGTGGGGATCGAACCCACAACCATTTGATTTTGCAGTCAAACTTTGTGTCACTGCGACACGACTGGCCATCGTTGTTGTTTTATGATTATATATTAATTTTTCTACTTAATTTGGATTGTGGATTTCAATAGAGACATATTATGCGTAGACGCAACAGTGACTAGACGTATTTATTTTTTATTTATGCATTTTTTTTTAAATATTAAAATTATAATAAGTGAACATAATATGTTATAGTTTGATACTTGTGCTAAGTTGAATATTACTTTCTCATACACTTGCACTAAACAAATAAAAATGAAGACACCAGTGGATCAATAAAGCTTCTCAAAAGTATGGAGAAACTCTCCTCTATGTTTTCTACAGGAATGGGCGAGTTTGACCAAAAAATTGTCTCAGCCAGGTTCTGCAGCCACAACTAGGTACCATTATTGCAATATTATTGATGACATAAGTTTATAAAACTATAGTCATAAAAAGAGTTTATATATATAGTGAGATTTGAACTCACGTCCGTATAGCGTGTGGAACAACAAAAATTCAAGAAGTATTCACGTTCTAATTTCAATCCTTATCTTTAATTTCTACACCTTTTATGTGACAATATTAAAAGGAACTAACACTTATACTCTTGAATAACATTTCAAGCTTTGTATTAAAATGAATACTACTCATTCCATCCATTCCATTTATGTACTATGGCATATTTTACATTATTTTTTTTAGCTTCACGCTATCCACCTGTTATGCGGGTACCAGATTGAACCTAGTGGTAGACACTCCGTTTCCCTCGCACTGCCCTATTTTCGAGACATTCCGCTTTGAATGCGGGGTCTCGACGTCCAACCTTGTCATTAAAAAATAATTCAATCTTCCGAGATGGAATCGAACCCATATCCGTAGTGTTGTACCACGCCCGATATTGTATGTAAGCCATAAAATAACGTATCCACTCAAAAAAAGACAGCAACAGTGAACGTAAGTTTGTTTGTTACTCTTTCACGCCAAAACTACTTAACTGATCATCATGAAACTTTGTACACATTCTTAAATATTAGAAAGAGCGTAGGATACTTTCATAAAAAATATTATTTATCCTTAGGCATTATACAAAAATAATTTTAAACGACAGAGACCACATATGAATCTCTAGTTATAGTATAAAAATGAATTGAACAGATATCGGTGTACAAAAATTCATAAATTATTATTATTATTTTTTAATTTGTTTCAAATGTTACATTAGAACTTTATGCATATGTTTTATGGGATATAATAAAAAGAGTTAGGTTTAAGAAAAACGAGAGTTGGGCAACCAAAGGTTTATTTTTTATATAATTTCCTTAGTCCTAATTGTATCCATAGGATTGCATGACAGCGTTGAAGGGAGCTGTTGCCTTCGCTACTTTCTCACCGGCTTCCTTGGTGATTTTCTGAATAAGAAGAGAATATTGTGTTAATATCAATTATTTAAAAGAAAATCGTTCCATTAGAGTAAGTTTAAAATCAGTTAAGGTTTCTTTTCATAAACATCAAATAATGTAGGTAAGTTGTTATTCATCATTTAAATTAAAGTAAATTTTAATACTAACATCTTAAAAAATAATACCTTATGAAAATATAATATAACATGTGCTTAAATATTTTTACAAAAATTATAAAAAAAACCACATGTTATAAGCATACCTTGAGTTTCTTTTCATAGGAAACTTTATGGATAGTCTTGAACTTTCTCTTGTCCTCCAGTTTGCGGACAACATCACGGTACTTCCATCCAACCTCGTGGGAAAGGCGGCCAACATGACAGTACTGTAAATGCAAAATAACAATTTGTATATATATAAATAAAAAAAATAATTAAAAAGGGTATTAATTGCCATATTCAGATATTAAAATTTTTCAACAAAAGATATTTCAGTCGCAAATTACCCAAAATGTAACATCATTAAAAAGAACTACACAATGTAATACACCAATTTAATATATAATAAAAAAATAAGCTAGTATAAAATTTAATATATATATAGAATAATTTTAGGAATTTAATTTATATTTATATATATATATACATATATATATACATATATACACATGTATACACATGTATATATATGTATATATATATATAAAAATTATGAATGGTATGCTCCATATTTTTGTTTTGCCTTGTACTTTGTTCAGCAAATAGCAGATTTTTTTTATGTTTGTTAACACTTCAAACTCCTGGTTTGAGTGGCAGAAATAAATGTCACACTTTGTCTAACAGATGGAGAATTTTTTTTCAAATTTTGATTAAGTGAAAATCAAACTCACACTCAATTACAGTCAGATGTTGTCTCCTTGAACCACAATAGCTGCTATAATTTAAATATTTATATTTTTTCTAATACCACACTAAGAAAGAAAATATTTCTCAAAGTGATGCCTCTCAAAACCTCTGATAAAAGCCATACATTTCTACCAGCCTATATCAAATTATTTATATATGCTTGTAACTTAAATAGAATGAAATGCATGTATATTACCTTGCGTCCAGGCTTTAGACAAAACACACGGAGTGCTGCAGGTACAACAACACGACGGCGGTTGTCATATGGAGGTGGACAACCATCATAGGTACGGAGCCTTCTTAGGGCATCCTTTCCCCTTTCAGTCTTGTGTGGGATCATGCCTAAGCAAAAATATTAAATTAAAAGAAATTCTAGAAAAAAAAATATGATTAAATATATGCCCAAATAGCCTCATGTTTATTGTTCATCATAAATTTGTCAAATAATGTAGGTAATAAATTAAAATAATCATTAGCTTTGTATAATTGCATTTCCTCATTCATGGTTACAAGACCGAGCTTTCTCAGTCAATCGAAGTGTCTCAAAACTAGGTTCCTTCTCCTTATCCTCTGCTATATACTGGAAATGTAAAGTGAAAAATGAGTTAAGTATATACTAATATTACAATTACCTCTGACAGTTTTCCACAAAACTTTTGATGGTGCTCTGAAGTGGAATGGACCACGGGCTGGGTTGACATTGCAGCGTTTACGCAAGAATGACATAAACTTCAGTTTGTTCCTATGACAAAAAAAATTATTAAAATTTCGCTTTGTCATGAAATATTTAAAAAAAATGCATCATATTAATCAGACATTATAAATGTTTGCAACACGGTTATTCAGTCGCAAATTACCCAAATAAACATCATATGGAAACAGTTAAATTTCAAATTAATGAAAATTACTTAAAATAAAATTAATTGTTAAACCTACCTGAAGAAGTTTCCTGAGATGTTGAGTTGTTCACATCTTACAACAACAACTTTATTTCCCTCAAGAAGTACTTTTGCAATCACTGCAGCCAGACGGCCCAAGAGGTGGCCGCGGCCATCGATCACTATGGCCTAAAATATTAAATAAAGCATGAGACTAATGTATAACAACACACTGGGCTTTTACAATTCTAACCTCAATAAATAAAAAAATAAAAATCCAAACTTCATATGATATTTGGACATAATATGGATATTAGTAGTGAATTAAAGAAAGAATAAGAAAATTAATATAACAAATTGAAATATTACAATGTATCTTCATCTAAGTTTACCGCAACTTCACAAGCACGCACGTGTACATCACGATATGTGACCAATTATGCATTTAACAATAAAAAGAACACTCAGAACACAATAGCGTAGCATAATTTATCTTGAAAACATAAAAGAAAAGGTATCATTATTATTTATAATGAAATTTCTAATTTTTCTTCTCACCTTATTACTAAAGCCCGTCATTTTCTCGACAACAAAACGGAAAAGGATAACTTTTTAAATTAACATGGCCACCGGATACTTGAGTGAGTACAGAACTAACAAAAGGTCATATCGATTTCTATTTTGTTATATATCGATTTGATCCAATATTTTTTGTTCTAATGATTAAAATCATGTTTCGAACAAAAAATAAATTTATATAATAATAAAATCTTTATAATTTTAAAAGATCCATCACAACTGGGAACCTTAATATCGTAGAGTTAAGTAGACCTCTAACATCACATTTAACTATGTGCATATGCTGGCATACTTGAAATATATATTGGCATACGCACATAGTTAAATGTTAAAAAAATGGAAAATATCTAAATATGCTGTTTCTTATTTGCTTTGTTTTCACAAAGTCTTAGTTTATTTCAGCACTCATTAGGGAAATGTTTTTAAGACTACATAATTTTTCTTCATTTTATTTTTGGTATCTAATACAAACTGCTCTGCAGAATTGCGAACCTGTAATAGACTTTTCAATATAAAATTTAAAAAAATTAAATTAAATAGGAAAAACTGCTTGGTTTTAATAATATTTAAATAATAATTTGATTATTAAATGAGAAAAAAAAACAAAATTAAATCTGCTTTACGCTATACACACAGCAAGGTAGGCAGAGGGCCCAGTGTTAAGACACCCCGTTCCACAATTTTCCTCCGAAGTCTCGAGGCTTTTTATGTTGATCAGCTTAACTGAATGTATTAAAACTAGGCACTGTTACATGAGGAGTACAGCATAAAGCTGAAAACAAGACACTAAATTATTTTACTACAAATTGTTGCTTTTTAGGATATATTGTACCTACTCTTAAAAACATAATTATTATGGCTCGAGTCAGTACAGATTACTATTTACCTGTATATGTTACTATCACAGAACACATATACGCAAAGTGTGGTTACATTAACACATGACAATGACATTGACAGTTTTCATACAAAGTAATAAGTACTAATCAACATTTTTATTTCGAATTACGCTGTACTTCATTGAGATATAAATAACGCTAATGATGTGTAATAATTTTGCTTCCAATTTCTATGAGACACGTCAGTAATATCTTAAGTCATTCTAAGAGAAAGAAATGGTAAAAGAAAATAGCATACACATATTTAATAATGGAGATCCCATATAAAAAGATATTTATTTATGCCTTAACTTTTGCTGCGTACGCTTATACTGGCTTTGGTTCAAGTATGTTACGAAATCTAAGGGATGCTGTGCTATCGGCTGAAACAGTGTTTGGAGATGTTTTTAAAAACGTTATAACTGTCGCAGAAAAATTTAAATCTTTACATGAAGTATTTGATGCTGCTGTAGAAGAAGAATGTATTTTTAACTGTCCTGAAGGTATTACACTTTTTAAAGTAATTTTTATTAGTTCAGTAGTGTAAAGAGTTTATTTATTTAATTATTTTTCTCTTTAGGACAAAAACCTGTGCGCAACAAGAATCATGCACCAAAGTCTGATGGCTGTGGATCTCTTGGTTTTGAAATATCATCTGAGTACCTACCAATAGAACAAATGACAAAGTGTTGTGATTTACATGATATATGTTATGATACCTGTAACAGTGGAAAAGAAGTATGTGATTTAGATTTTAAGAAATGTTTATATAATTACTGTGATACATATAAAAGTGTTAATGTTGCAGGAGATGCTATAACCAAAGGTTTGTTGTAAAATATATCATTTTTAATGATTATTTTTTTGTTAAATTATTATTATTATATTAATTATTTTGATTATTGTTTTGTAGGTTGCAAAGGTGCAGCTAAATTACTTTTTACCGGGACACTTACACTTGGCTGTAAGTCATATTTAGATGCACAGAAGAATGCATGTTATTGCCCTGCTACAAAAAATAAGTATAAAAAATATACCACAGGCAAAGATGAATTCTAATTATAATGCTTATATATGTGTGATCTAGAAAATTTGTTAAATTATATAAATGGTAAAACATAATATTTATTACTAGAAATAATTATTAAAAGCTCTTAGAACATACATTATATACATTTAAGTAAAATGTTATGTAGATACTAAAAATATATTTTTAATAAAATTTATATTGCAATGCATTATTTACTTTGGTTTTTTGGGTTTGGCAATTTTTCTTTACTTTTATCTTAAAGATATGTACCTTTATGTGTTATATACCTTTATTATTATCACTTAGTATCTCTAGTGTGGTATTCAAATTCTTAATGAGAAAATTGATTGAATTTGTCACATTGTCATCAATGAAAAATATCCAGAAAACATCTGCAGTACCACAGGTTCTTATGTTTACAATAAATTGTTATTGTCAAAACATACTTTTGCAAAAGATTAACTATTTTAGGCTCAATTGCTTGTAGTGTTGCTGCAATGTTTAAAATTGTATCATGCAAGGGTTGTTATATGACATGATGAATCATTAAGCATTAAAAAATGTATGTTTTGCAAGTAATTGTATTAAATGGGTTCTACTGTATTTCAGAATTCAACAAAATAAATTAAATTGTAAGATATTACAATAAAATCTTTATTATGAGATGTTTAATTCTAAACACTGATTAAAAAGAAATATAATTCAATTTGATTATCACATTTTTTTTATTTTAGCAATAAAAATTATTTTTAAGTTGACACTTCCTAGTTGCCTTCTCTGTAATATAAAATAATTTATTTGCTAGATTAGAGTATAGGCCTTTAGAAGTAAAGAAATGCTGTAGATACAAAATCTAAGACACATTTCACAATTTTGTATTGTTAGTTTACATGACTTAAAGATATCTTGTTAGTTTACAAAAAATACTACTAATGGACGCAGTCATAACACATCAACACTTTATATTTTTCATCTATTGATTGTATATAAATGTAATATAAATAAATGCATGTAAATATTTTGTGGTAATTAATTTTGCTTTTTATATTAAATTCATCATAGCTTTAAAAAATGAGAATGTCAGTGAAGTTTAACTTAAATATTATGTGACTCTTTTATGTTAGCAGTTCCTTGATCTCATCTTTTTCTGCAGCATCAATATATGGTGTCCCATCTGGTGTTTTGCCATTTTTAGATGCACCCTGTAAAAAGTTACATGCTGTAATTTTCCTTAAATAAAAATAAATAAATAAATCAGCTTCACACTGTATGCCGCGCACCGCAGGGTAACTAGGGGGAACCTAGTTTTAAGACACTCCATTCGCCACTTTCTGCCGAATTATGGAGGCTTTGTGTATTGAATGGCAGAACTCAATACAGGGCTTTGCCTTGACACCAGAGCGAAGAAATGGAAATATAAATTTAAGTAAATATTTCAGTTCCTCCAGGGGGGATTGAACCCACAACCAGTTGGTTTTACAGTCACACTTTGTGCCCCTGCCCCTGCCATGACTTGCCAAAATTTTCCTTAAATTAACATATAATATCATTGGCATCAGTGGCATTTTTTAATTACAATTCTTGAAAAAAAAGAAATAGTGAAAATTAATAACTAAAAGTATTATCCACCCCCTATTAAGTGGTGCAATGATAAATTATGTTGAATGCAGAGTATAAAACAGTACAATGTAGAATCTTTTTCAAGTCACATCACTTTAAAGGCAGTTTTAATGTCTATTGTAACAAAAAAAAAATTGTTACAAAGTTAGCAGGTCCACTGACACCAAAGATATTTAAAGATATTCTCTTATAACAACTTACATGTTTCAGTAATGTTTTAACACAGTCAGTGTGTCCCTCCCAGATAGCAGCAAGAATCACAGATATGCCATGTTTATCAACCATCTGAAATAAGGAAAGCAATATAATAGGAATGTTACAATCTAGATAATATATTTGTTTAATGATTACAAAACATAAAAGAAGACAAAATGAGTGTACCAAAATTAATGCCTATACGCTTCACTATTTATCCCTGAGGATGGAGTGCTGCAAGATTACTGTACATCATCCACCTTGCCCTTTGATTGGTTAAGGACCAATCAACTGCTTTTATTATGTCCTCTTATAACTCTCACTTGGATTATACATCTTTTTTACCATTCTTTTATCAGTCATCTTTCTCATACCCTGAGTATATTAATAATATGGCCAGCTAAGCTGACTCTACATATCCTACAAACAAAACATATCTCCACTGCATTCATCTTTCATTCTTATTCTGCAATATCTAAATCACACAGTTAATTCTGTCCCCAGCAGCAATTCACCTTTCTACAATTATTTAAACTGATCTTGCATTTCCTCCTTTCATAATTTATTTTAACTTGGCCTTTAATTATATAATTCCACTAAATTAAAACAAATGAAATAACATACATTAGGGTCAGCCCCTTTGTCCAGTAAATAGTTTACTACAACTGTTTGTCCGTAATCGGCTGCATAATGAAGAGGAACACGGCCGTCAATGAGCGCGTTGACATCAATTTTCTGAGGATTAGTTTTTAATTATTATACTATAGTTAAAACAAATATTAAATGGATATGATATACATAATTTCAAATTACTATAACACTGCTATCTTGTTATACTATTATATATCTTATATATTAAGACGCTAAATAACAATTATATCTTTCTTTAACATTAATGACGAATCAAAAATTGAATCATATATTTTTTTAAACTTGTCTTACATTTTTTTCCACGATGTCTTTAACTTGGTCTATGTCGCCGTTTTTGATACCCCAAACTAATTCACTCATTATTATGTACTTTTTTAGTTATCTCTGTTTATCTCTTACAAATATAAAGTTCAATGAATCTATCAAAACCTTCGATGCAAATTATATGAACAGATAAGAAATAATTGTTGCAAATAGTAACAGATTAGACAAATCTTGCAAATTCTAAAACTTATATAATAGTTATTTTATATTTCTCTGGGTAGATAAAATAGTACATATACATAAAAATAAATATTGTGGTACATAAAAATTTACTTGAATTCATGATACCGTGCGTCATATCATAAAACTACAAATTATAGGCTCCGGCAACGCGAGGTGAATAGAAAATACAAATCAAGGGGTGAAGAAAAAAAAAAGAAAAGTTAAATAAAATAAATACTGACTGATACTATAAGAATATTTTTTTAAACTAAATCTTAAAACTTAAGCTTTTAAACCTGAGACTGAAAACAGGCTGTGTTAGATCAGTTTATAAAAAGGTAGGCATGATGACTACCCTAAATACCATCCTATATATTACACTTCTTTCGTCGAAGACAGTCTGAAAATCTCGAGAAACTGATTGTTGTTGGCAAAGTAGACGGTAGAAGACATAGGAGCCACCTTGCTGATGGCCCAACGCCTTCAAAGATATTACTGGATTCTCAATGATTAATACGACAGACGACATTAATAAGAATACGACAAATAAGAAGATCATGTCAAAATAGAAGGTCAATCTTAAGATAAATATTTATTCTAACTGCTCAATTTAATATGATTAAATGATGATTTTAATCATATCAAGTACATACAGAAAACTATGTAAAGATGAAATCATATAAGTCATGATATTGAGTCTTTGCTTAATCTCTTTTCTAAATACTAATATTTATTTAAATTATCATTTTAAAATGAAAAAACTATTTAGATTACACGTTTAGAAGAGAAACGATTTAGTTAAGTTAAAATATTGGTCTTCTCGGGTATTAATTACATGAAAGCTGACAATTATTGCGGCTATTTTTTATGATGAGTGAATGAGATGTTTTAGAATATATTATTTAGTGTGCTCATTTAATTTTGGAGAGAAGAAGTTTTGAGTTAACTTTGATTTGAAAATATGACTATTGAAAATGAAAATTGAGGCTGGTCGTGGCGCAGCGGCACGAAGTGTGACTGTAAAACCGACTGG
>DWAP01000424.1:0-21774 GCA_018230625.1 Heliconius eleuchia
TACATTCGCTAAATATAATCTCCACAAGTAGAGAAAAATAAAGCTCATTTTGTCTACAGATATGGTGCCCGTCTTTTCCTTGGAGTAGGCATGTTGATCAACTCGGCATTCGGCCTACTAGTGCCCGTTGCGGCAGAAGCTGGCTTCGAATGGCTGATCTTAGTGAGATTTATACAGGGTCTGGGCGAAGGACCCATCGTGCCCTGCTCTCACGCTATGTTGGCCAAATGGATCCCACCCAATGAAAGGAGTCGGATGGGTGCCGCCGTTTATGCGGGTAAGCGGTTTACTATATTTTTTTATCTATGACTGTCAGATAACGCACTTATGAAACTATTGGCCTTAGAAACTTGAAATTTGGCTTGTAGGTAGATTAGGGTGTAGGGGGGAGCACTAAGAGCAGGAAAAAAAAATTACGGAAACGATTACGGAAAAAAATATAGGCAATTTGAACTCTTCCTCGTCAATCAAAGCATGCTTATGTGACTTTAATATTTTTTATTAAACAGGTGCTCAATTTGGTACGGTTATCTCTATGCCGCTCTCCGGTCTACTCTCTGCATACGGTTTCGCTGGCGGTTGGCCTTCAATCTTCTACGTGTTCGGTATCATCGGGACCGTATGGAGCTTGGCCTTCCTATTCTTCGTCTCTGAGGACCCTGAGAACTGCCCCAGGATCAAGGAGCCCGAGAAGAAATATATCTTGAGTTCGTTGTGGGGTACTGCAGGTTTCAGCGTGAGTGAAAGTTATTGATTTCTTTTAAATTATATTCGCATTACATTAGATTAAAGGTATAGGTTTATATAGAAAAAACTACTAAACTTTAACTAAA
Organism: Heliconius eleuchia; assembly: GCA_018230625.1. Taxonomy (NCBI): domain Eukaryota; kingdom Metazoa; phylum Arthropoda; class Insecta; order Lepidoptera; family Nymphalidae; genus Heliconius; species Heliconius eleuchia. Next base: position 834 of record DWAP01000424.1, read on the forward strand.
ACTACGTAATATTTCATTTACAAAAAACTGTGTCTTTTTTTAATTTCCCAAAAACTTCCTAACATACTAACTAAAATGTTTCTATCTTTTACAGTCGCCACCCATCCCATGGAGCAAGATCATCACATCCATGCCGTTCTGGGCGATCATGTTGGCGCACATGGGGCAGAACTATGGTTACGAAACACTCATGACAGAGCTGCCTACCTTCATGCGACAAGTCCTCCACTTTTCTATCAAAGATGTAAGTTTTTTTTTAATTCTTTTATTTATTTGGATTAATGTGTCAATGTATGCGTTCTACCATTTTGTTACGATTTAGTGTTATTTTCTTCATTAATAATATAAGTATTTGCATTAAAAGTCCTAGTACATTAAGTCTATAATTTCTAGCAACATTTTTCGTTATTTTCAATGATTGTATTATTAAATTGAGTTCTTCAAATAACTTTTTAAAATTACGAAAATTGAAGGTCGTTTAAAGAAAACCAGCAATCAATACATGCATGATATAAGTATATTAAAAATAAATATTCAATACATATATAGAAAAAATTGTAAATTTGATGTTTCTAAATTCATCAATTCAAAACACCGAAAAGTATAGGTATATATGATATATACTTAACCGGTAGACTATTTATAGGACGATTTCGTTCACATTAATCATTTGAGCTGTCAAGAGGTCAAGAGGCGGGTCGGCCAATTGACCGTTTGGAATCATGGCTCGGGCGACTCAATTGCCCTAACTACACTCGGCGACTAAACTATTTTTTCCTGCTATAGCTATTACCCGTCAATAGGAAAAATGTACTTTTTATGATCTTGTAACGATGTATATATTACTATAGTAATAGTTTTAAATCTCGATTGAACAAATATATTAAAAATATAAAAATACTTATGAAAACCATCCATTAAATATAGTGTTTTTGTAGAATATGTCGAATTTCGAACGCCGGAACAAAATGTTGTAAGATTATAGTCAATTGGCTGGGAGGCAATTTGAAATACAGCCAAATAATGTTTTGGGAAGGTGATATTTTTTACATTGGACTGAGTTTCCGTGTTTGTTGATATATTAATCTATTTAATTATAAACAAAAATCTATACTATCCCTACGTTGAACGTTTTAATTTTTTATATACGTTTGATGAATTTATTGAGTTTATAGAATGATGTGTTGTCTAATTGTGAAACTTAACGCCACACATTTTCACTTACCAGAGGTATAAGTTCATTATGGACAAGAATGTGGATACGTAGTAATTGTCAGGTCAAGATAGATTCAAATATGTCCAAATTTATATAACGTAAGTAAATTAAAACGCTTCATAATTATATAATTTCAATAAACTTCATACGTGTTATATTACCGTGGTTTTAAACATATAAAAATATCTTACAACTAAAAATATTTATGAAGTAGGTACCTTAGTGTGAGCTCGTTCTTGACCTAGTCACGATAAAACTTAATTCTTGTCGTTGATAAAAATAATAAGAAACAGTGTTTACATAATTACATCAGCCTGACCAATATCTATTTATAATATAAAGACACAATCTTTTGTTGTTATTGATTTATATTATGTTTTTTATAAAACCGATAAACGTCCAATGAACATTTACGAATTAAGCGATAACGAGTGCTGATGAAAGGCTACCATTGTGGGAAATGAATTGAAAAAGCTCATTAAGTTATATTATATATTGAAATAAATAAAATATAATAATATAAAGTATGTAATATAATCTGCGACCAAGGTACATTTTTAACGTTTAATTTTTAAATAAATTTTATTTATTATTTTTATAAGACGTATATATTACTCATACATAGTTTTTAATACAATTAAGTATTTTTTTATATAAATGTGAATAACAGTTATAGGAAATATTTATCGTTATATTATTTATTTTTTCAGAACGGTTTCGTCTCCGCCCTTCCCTACCTGTGCATGTGGCTCTTCTCAATGTTCATCTCAGTGGTCGCCGACTGGATGTTGTCCAGCGGACGCTTCAACCATACTCAAGTCAGGAAAATTATTAACAGTATTGGTGCGTACATTATTATAAAGTATTATTTATATAGGTCGATATTTGTGTATTTAGACATTTTTTTAATTTAGTATGTAATTTTTTTAAGTTTTGGCTAAAATTTTACCTCAAATCACTTTATATAGTCATTTTACGTAACCCATCTATAAATGTGAATCGCTTTTCCTTCAAGGTTGGTACCTAAATGCGGACAGAATAAACTAAAAAGTAACAAGCCCATATCTTGAATATTTTTTATAATAGTTGCTTAATTTAAATAATTTTGTTAAAAACATCTATCTAATTTAATTGAAAATATTTAATATTCCAGGTGAATACGGCCCCGCTATCGGTTTGTTCATCGCGGCGAACACCGGCTGCAACCCCGCCGCCACCGTCGCCATCCTGGCGGTGGGTGTCGGCCTCAACGGCGGTATCTACTCCGGCTTTAAGGTGAGCCTTTTTATTTTTTATTATTTTTGAAAACGATCCGTCGTGGTACAGTCTAGTGGCGACAGTTGTGTGCTCGATTTTTAGTCGGGGAAATAAATTATTTTCATTTTCGTTAAGTTACGCAACTCAACATCAACACGCATGTCTCGAAAAATCGTCAAGGGGGTAGGGAGTCTAAGCGGGAAAAAGCGGGAAGCTGCTTTTTTTTTTGGAGGCCAGTCGTGGCGCAGGGGCATGACTATAAACGAAACTGGTTGTCAGTTCAATTCCCATTTGAGATAATTAAATATTTATTTAAATTTATAATTTCGTTTCTTCGCTCTGGTGTGTACCGTTTTCGCAAAGCGCGGTGTTAAATTCCGCTACTCAATAACGTAATTCCTTCAGAATTTAGTGGAAAGTGGGGAACAGAGTATCTTAACTTACACAATATCTTAATTAGGTTCCCTCTGCCTACCATGCTGTGTGCGGAAGCAGTACAGCGTGAAACTGTTTTTTTTAATTACCTAGATAGAAAATATAGTGGTGTATTCTATAGACACATTATAAATGAAATTTAAATTCATTACCATTGTTTGTAATCTAAACTGCTTTCAACACATCAAGACAGCATATATTAGCTAAGGTTACATTTAATAAAAATATTATTATTACTTATATTTTTCGTAATAATCTCAAGTAGGTCCTAGTCCTCATATAGGTACTACTAAATACCTTCATTAATGGCATATTTTTTCTTATTTATTATAATTAATAATATGTGATAATTATCTTTCAATAGGTGAACCACTTGGATATTTCCCCGCGTTTCGCCGGTATTCTGATGGCGTTTACCAACTGCCTCGCCAACCTCACTGGTCTCCTCGCGCCCATCGTAGCTGGATATATTATAGAGGGCAAGGTATGTATTTTACCATTCTTTTTAGTTTTGTAAAATGAATGTTTCAAGCTACATTGCTAAAGTTGCAATCGATCAACTTTTTTTTTTGTACAAAATTGTTTAAAATATTATTGTTATTATTTCTTCTATTGCTCGGCTTCTAACTTACGGCTTAGAATGTTTTCAGCACATTTTTTTTATATTTTTTAAATCAAGCTAAGTCAACGCAATCAATAGATACGCGCGTTTAGGCATCGTTTTTGTATGAGATTTGCCGTGTAATCAAAAGTCATACTTCCCATCACATTTATAATTGACAAGTAGTGTGAACAAAAAATGAAATTTATATATATTTCATAGGAAAAAATCATTACAAACTTATAAGTGTAGTTTCATATAAAATGAGGGCTTAAGTACGTCCGCAAGGTTCGGTTTGTCAATTTTTATAAACTGTACTTTCCGTCCCGAAATTGGTGTGGAGCCCTCGGAATGCGACTCTCATTTGACCGATTTTTATGTAAAAAATAGATGCTTAGTCAACATTAAGTCAATTTAAAATATTTTTTTCTTACAGCCTACTCAAGCACAATGGCGGATAGTGTTCTACATAGCGGCCGGCGTGTATATATTCTGTGCAACCTTCTACAACTTGTTCGGTTCAGGGCGACGACAGGAATGGGATAATCCAGCTGAAGACGAAGCCATTGCTAAAAAGGCAGCAGCCAAAAAGGCACAGAAACTTGAAAAGAAAACAGCGTTTAACCAGAACACAGCGGAAACCGCGCAATAGCACTTTCAAAACTCAGCACACACAACTAAAAGGCCATAGAGTTTTCTAGAATAAGACAGAGATAGCGCTATATGAAGTGAAGAGAGGCGATACCTATAATTATGTTAAAATATAATATATCGGCCTCTTTTTCCTTGATCAAGTAATTTTTTTTTTGGTTGTGTTTGCTTTGAGCCAGTTACGATACAATTTCCATTGTTAAGAATCTAGTAGAGACTTTAGTGTGCAAAATAGTTTAGATATTCCTTATTATTTATGTTTATTATGTAGTTTGTTTTCGGGAGACCAGCTAAAACGTTTACAATTTCAACTCAGTTTGAAATTACGTATGGCATACGAGCTTGGGACCTATTATTTAAAGTGAATTTATTTTGCATGCAGTCTTTTCTTTTCGTTCGATGTATTTTATAATATAATGAAATACATGAGAGACGCACATCAATGAGGCTGTGATAATATCTTCTGTAGAAAACGCGATTTAACCCGGAATTTATATCGTAACATTGATTTTGCTATATATTTATTAATTACTTATTTAAGTACCATACAAGTATTGTTTATTGATTTTTTTTAGCTTGAATAGTATAATAGAGACGCGTGAAAGGGAGATAAGTGACGATGGGTCCAAGAATTTTTAATGTAAACGTTACCGTCCTAGCCAGTGACTTGAATCAGCCTCGCATCTGTGTAAATAAAAAAAAATATTGAATATTTAGAAGCCAATTTTATTTGCAGTAACTCGAATGTAGATTAACAAAGTTAGAATTTAACTTACGTGCCGAGGGTTCCATACTAGTAACTTTTAGATACATTTATTTTATTAATTCGTTTTATTTTCGGCATTAGCTATAAAGTCATCATATATTAAAACAGATGGAAATGTGTTGTAGCTACAATTTATTAACTAATTTAAAAAAAATAAAAAAGCTGAGAACGGCGGACTTCATAATTTCAAAAAAAAATCTGTCAAATTAAAAAAAATGGTAAAACTTTAAACCGTTAACACATTATAAGGTACAAAAATATAAACAACCATGTGACAAACTCTTGTACAAAGTACGGAACCCTAAAAAAATGCATACATCCAAATCTATGCTTAGTGGAACGCAAAACGGTAATGATCATTTGTGAATTATTAATATTAAACCCTTCGCTAGAAGCGAATTTTATTGCGATCAAGCGATCTATAAAGTGTGTACGATAAAATGTAAATTATTTATGATTTTAGTTATAATAGCTCACGCGGCGTCCAAGACGACGTGTGCCCGGATATATGTGATCATTCTGTTATTAAATATTAAGTAGGTTTTAAGCAGATTTTTTTACCAACAAAACTTGAATCACAATCAATATATGACTTGACTTGTCAGAAATTTTTAATACATATTAATATATCGAAATACTAAAATATATTCCATTTTGTAGCTCCAATGTTATAGTTTTTATGTATTGAAAATGCATTTTTTTATCACATACTAAGTATTTTGTTCACATTTTATCAAATTAACTTTATCGAATAGACTGTCGTCTAATATCGTTTTTATAATGTGTTAAACACAATACATATTATGTGGTATGCAAATGGAGAATAAAAAATATAATTTTTTAACATGTTTGTAAAATCATACTCTACTTGTAAAATCTTAGAGAAATACAAAAAGTTTTTAATTAATTTTTCGTTTATAATTAAAATCTACCATAATACCCAATTCCTATATTTACCTTAACCTCAAAGTAAATAAAACAACATTTGCTTTTGAATAGTAGGAACTTAAAGTTGTATTAGAGTCAAAATTACTTCTACATTTTCTTTTCCACAAGAATCTTAAAAATGTAAATAATTAAGAATACACTATAATTTTAAAATATAATTTATTTATCAACTATTAATAACAATAATCTTATTATTAACTTACAAGTTTTATATAATGTTGCAAACTAAATGAACCTGTACCACTGCGACAAGGCTGACCCAACATTAAACAACTCGAAGCTGACCTTATAAAGTCCTTCTTAGAATTAAGTACAGCTTCCTTCAAAAATATTAAAGACGACTCAAAAGACATTTGCTGTAACGGAGAAGTAGATGCCTCCATGCCTTTCCTGCTCATCGGTTCGAACACGCCATTATATGTCATATAATCAGCTATTAAAGTCAAATGTCTAGGATCAACTGTAATTCCATATACATTGAACACATTCTGAATTTCCTTAATAATAACTTTATTCGCGGCTTCTATTCCATAAGTATTTGCTATAGCGTGGATATCATTGCTATATAACTTATTCAAATCTAATACATTATCGTATTTAGACATTTGTACAATGTTAATGCCTTCTGTTCTTAAATACAGGACATTTTTCTCTTTGTTGGTAATAGCTCGTTTTATATTTTTGACTTCATATATAACCGATTTTGTTGCTGCATCGCGTAGTGCCTGCGACAGATCGACACGAAGGAACGATATTGGGAATAGAACAGTCAGTTCACACCATTTATGAGTTTTCGTATCAAATATATAATTAGTAGCGTTATTCAAATTGTCTACAACGTTAGCCATAACTTTACTATCTTCTGCTGTTATTTCTTGTGTGATTTCTAAGTCGTCGTCTTTATGTTCCTTCTCTGCAGGTTCTTCCTCATCATCAGATTTTTCTTCTTCTCCAGACTCAGGATCTTCGTATTCTTGTTCCTCGGAACGTTTTTTCCGATTTTTAACCTGGAATCAATTAATTAATTAATTATTAAAATCATTAATCATAGAAAAAAATTAAATTGTTTCAATGTATGTGGGTGTTACGCGCTATAAAATTTATCCATTAAAATAAAAAAATAATAATAATAATTGCTTAAAATTATTGTCTTTATTGTGTGCTAGATAACAGAAATTTTGTGTAGGTTTTTTTATTATCTTAGGAAAGTTTCATATATACATACATCAGTATTATCATCGTCATCATTTGGTGCTTCTTCGTCTGTTGTGTTTGTTGATATATTAATCTATTTAATTATAAACAAAAATCTATACTATCCCTACGTTGAACGTTTTAATTTTTTATATACGTTTGATGAATTTATTGAGTTTATAGAATGATGTGTTGTCTAATTGTGAAACTTAACGCCACACATTTTCACTTACCAGAGGTATAAGTTCATTATGGACAAGAATGTGGATACGTAGTAATTGTCAGGTCAAGATAGATTCAAATATGTCCAAATTTATATAACGTAAGTAAATTAAAACGCTTCATAATTATATAATTTCAATAAACTTCATACGTGTTATATTACCGTGGTTTTAAACATATAAAAATATCTTACAACTAAAAATATTTATGAAGTAGGTACCTTAGTGTGAGCTCGTTCTTGACCTAGTCACGATAAAACTTAATTCTTGTCGTTGATAAAAATAATAAGAAACAGTGTTTACATAATTACATCAGCCTGACCAATATCTATTTATAATATAAAGACACAATCTTTTGTTGTTATTGATTTATATTATGTTTTTTATAAAACCGATAAACGTCCAATGAACATTTACGAATTAAGCGATAACGAGTGCTGATGAAAGGCTACCATTGTGGGAAATGAATTGAAAAAGCTCATTAAGTTATATTATATATTGAAATAAATAAAATATAATAATATAAAGTATGTAATATAATCTGCGACCAAGGTACATTTTTAACGTTTAATTTTTAAATAAATTTTATTTATTATTTTTATAAGACGTATATATTACTCATACATAGTTTTTAATACAATTAAGTATTTTTTTATATAAATGTGAATAACAGTTATAGGAAATATTTATCGTTATATTATTTATTTTTTCAGAACGGTTTCGTCTCCGCCCTTCCCTACCTGTGCATGTGGCTCTTCTCAATGTTCATCTCAGTGGTCGCCGACTGGATGTTGTCCAGCGGACGCTTCAACCATACTCAAGTCAGGAAAATTATTAACAGTATTGGTGCGTACATTATTATAAAGTATTATTTATATAGGTCGATATTTGTGTATTTAGACATTTTTTTAATTTAGTATGTAATTTTTTTAAGTTTTGGCTAAAATTTTACCTCAAATCACTTTATATAGTCATTTTACGTAACCCATCTATAAATGTGAATCGCTTTTCCTTCAAGGTTGGTACCTAAATGCGGACAGAATAAACTAAAAAGTAACAAGCCCATATCTTGAATATTTTTTATAATAGTTGCTTAATTTAAATAATTTTGTTAAAAACATCTATCTAATTTAATTGAAAATATTTAATATTCCAGGTGAATACGGCCCCGCTATCGGTTTGTTCATCGCGGCGAACACCGGCTGCAACCCCGCCGCCACCGTCGCCATCCTGGCGGTGGGTGTCGGCCTCAACGGCGGTATCTACTCCGGCTTTAAGGTGAGCCTTTTTATTTTTTATTATTTTTGAAAACGATCCGTCGTGGTACAGTCTAGTGGCGACAGTTGTGTGCTCGATTTTTAGTCGGGGAAATAAATTATTTTCATTTTCGTTAAGTTACGCAACTCAACATCAACACGCATGTCTCGAAAAATCGTCAAGGGGGTAGGGAGTCTAAGCGGGAAAAAGCGGGAAGCTGCTTTTTTTTTTGGAGGCCAGTCGTGGCGCAGGGGCATGACTATAAACGAAACTGGTTGTCAGTTCAATTCCCATTTGAGATAATTAAATATTTATTTAAATTTATAATTTCGTTTCTTCGCTCTGGTGTGTACCGTTTTCGCAAAGCGCGGTGTTAAATTCCGCTACTCAATAACGTAATTCCTTCAGAATTTAGTGGAAAGTGGGGAACAGAGTATCTTAACTTACACAATATCTTAATTAGGTTCCCTCTGCCTACCATGCTGTGTGCGGAAGCAGTACAGCGTGAAACTGTTTTTTTTAATTACCTAGATAGAAAATATAGTGGTGTATTCTATAGACACATTATAAATGAAATTTAAATTCATTACCATTGTTTGTAATCTAAACTGCTTTCAACACATCAAGACAGCATATATTAGCTAAGGTTACATTTAATAAAAATATTATTATTACTTATATTTTTCGTAATAATCTCAAGTAGGTCCTAGTCCTCATATAGGTACTACTAAATACCTTCATTAATGGCATATTTTTTCTTATTTATTATAATTAATAATATGTGATAATTATCTTTCAATAGGTGAACCACTTGGATATTTCCCCGCGTTTCGCCGGTATTCTGATGGCGTTTACCAACTGCCTCGCCAACCTCACTGGTCTCCTCGCGCCCATCGTAGCTGGATATATTATAGAGGGCAAGGTATGTATTTTACCATTCTTTTTAGTTTTGTAAAATGAATGTTTCAAGCTACATTGCTAAAGTTGCAATCGATCAACTTTTTTTTTTGTACAAAATTGTTTAAAATATTATTGTTATTATTTCTTCTATTGCTCGGCTTCTAACTTACGGCTTAGAATGTTTTCAGCACATTTTTTTTATATTTTTTAAATCAAGCTAAGTCAACGCAATCAATAGATACGCGCGTTTAGGCATCGTTTTTGTATGAGATTTGCCGTGTAATCAAAAGTCATACTTCCCATCACATTTATAATTGACAAGTAGTGTGAACAAAAAATGAAATTTATATATATTTCATAGGAAAAAATCATTACAAACTTATAAGTGTAGTTTCATATAAAATGAGGGCTTAAGTACGTCCGCAAGGTTCGGTTTGTCAATTTTTATAAACTGTACTTTCCGTCCCGAAATTGGTGTGGAGCCCTCGGAATGCGACTCTCATTTGACCGATTTTTATGTAAAAAATAGATGCTTAGTCAACATTAAGTCAATTTAAAATATTTTTTTCTTACAGCCTACTCAAGCACAATGGCGGATAGTGTTCTACATAGCGGCCGGCGTGTATATATTCTGTGCAACCTTCTACAACTTGTTCGGTTCAGGGCGACGACAGGAATGGGATAATCCAGCTGAAGACGAAGCCATTGCTAAAAAGGCAGCAGCCAAAAAGGCACAGAAACTTGAAAAGAAAACAGCGTTTAACCAGAACACAGCGGAAACCGCGCAATAGCACTTTCAAAACTCAGCACACACAACTAAAAGGCCATAGAGTTTTCTAGAATAAGACAGAGATAGCGCTATATGAAGTGAAGAGAGGCGATACCTATAATTATGTTAAAATATAATATATCGGCCTCTTTTTCCTTGATCAAGTAATTTTTTTTTTGGTTGTGTTTGCTTTGAGCCAGTTACGATACAATTTCCATTGTTAAGAATCTAGTAGAGACTTTAGTGTGCAAAATAGTTTAGATATTCCTTATTATTTATGTTTATTATGTAGTTTGTTTTCGGGAGACCAGCTAAAACGTTTACAATTTCAACTCAGTTTGAAATTACGTATGGCATACGAGCTTGGGACCTATTATTTAAAGTGAATTTATTTTGCATGCAGTCTTTTCTTTTCGTTCGATGTATTTTATAATATAATGAAATACATGAGAGACGCACATCAATGAGGCTGTGATAATATCTTCTGTAGAAAACGCGATTTAACCCGGAATTTATATCGTAACATTGATTTTGCTATATATTTATTAATTACTTATTTAAGTACCATACAAGTATTGTTTATTGATTTTTTTTAGCTTGAATAGTATAATAGAGACGCGTGAAAGGGAGATAAGTGACGATGGGTCCAAGAATTTTTAATGTAAACGTTACCGTCCTAGCCAGTGACTTGAATCAGCCTCGCATCTGTGTAAATAAAAAAAAATATTGAATATTTAGAAGCCAATTTTATTTGCAGTAACTCGAATGTAGATTAACAAAGTTAGAATTTAACTTACGTGCCGAGGGTTCCATACTAGTAACTTTTAGATACATTTATTTTATTAATTCGTTTTATTTTCGGCATTAGCTATAAAGTCATCATATATTAAAACAGATGGAAATGTGTTGTAGCTACAATTTATTAACTAATTTAAAAAAAATAAAAAAGCTGAGAACGGCGGACTTCATAATTTCAAAAAAAAATCTGTCAAATTAAAAAAAATGGTAAAACTTTAAACCGTTAACACATTATAAGGTACAAAAATATAAACAACCATGTGACAAACTCTTGTACAAAGTACGGAACCCTAAAAAAATGCATACATCCAAATCTATGCTTAGTGGAACGCAAAACGGTAATGATCATTTGTGAATTATTAATATTAAACCCTTCGCTAGAAGCGAATTTTATTGCGATCAAGCGATCTATAAAGTGTGTACGATAAAATGTAAATTATTTATGATTTTAGTTATAATAGCTCACGCGGCGTCCAAGACGACGTGTGCCCGGATATATGTGATCATTCTGTTATTAAATATTAAGTAGGTTTTAAGCAGATTTTTTTACCAACAAAACTTGAATCACAATCAATATATGACTTGACTTGTCAGAAATTTTTAATACATATTAATATATCGAAATACTAAAATATATTCCATTTTGTAGCTCCAATGTTATAGTTTTTATGTATTGAAAATGCATTTTTTTATCACATACTAAGTATTTTGTTCACATTTTATCAAATTAACTTTATCGAATAGACTGTCGTCTAATATCGTTTTTATAATGTGTTAAACACAATACATATTATGTGGTATGCAAATGGAGAATAAAAAATATAATTTTTTAACATGTTTGTAAAATCATACTCTACTTGTAAAATCTTAGAGAAATACAAAAAGTTTTTAATTAATTTTTCGTTTATAATTAAAATCTACCATAATACCCAATTCCTATATTTACCTTAACCTCAAAGTAAATAAAACAACATTTGCTTTTGAATAGTAGGAACTTAAAGTTGTATTAGAGTCAAAATTACTTCTACATTTTCTTTTCCACAAGAATCTTAAAAATGTAAATAATTAAGAATACACTATAATTTTAAAATATAATTTATTTATCAACTATTAATAACAATAATCTTATTATTAACTTACAAGTTTTATATAATGTTGCAAACTAAATGAACCTGTACCACTGCGACAAGGCTGACCCAACATTAAACAACTCGAAGCTGACCTTATAAAGTCCTTCTTAGAATTAAGTACAGCTTCCTTCAAAAATATTAAAGACGACTCAAAAGACATTTGCTGTAACGGAGAAGTAGATGCCTCCATGCCTTTCCTGCTCATCGGTTCGAACACGCCATTATATGTCATATAATCAGCTATTAAAGTCAAATGTCTAGGATCAACTGTAATTCCATATACATTGAACACATTCTGAATTTCCTTAATAATAACTTTATTCGCGGCTTCTATTCCATAAGTATTTGCTATAGCGTGGATATCATTGCTATATAACTTATTCAAATCTAATACATTATCGTATTTAGACATTTGTACAATGTTAATGCCTTCTGTTCTTAAATACAGGACATTTTTCTCTTTGTTGGTAATAGCTCGTTTTATATTTTTGACTTCATATATAACCGATTTTGTTGCTGCATCGCGTAGTGCCTGCGACAGATCGACACGAAGGAACGATATTGGGAATAGAACAGTCAGTTCACACCATTTATGAGTTTTCGTATCAAATATATAATTAGTAGCGTTATTCAAATTGTCTACAACGTTAGCCATAACTTTACTATCTTCTGCTGTTATTTCTTGTGTGATTTCTAAGTCGTCGTCTTTATGTTCCTTCTCTGCAGGTTCTTCCTCATCATCAGATTTTTCTTCTTCTCCAGACTCAGGATCTTCGTATTCTTGTTCCTCGGAACGTTTTTTCCGATTTTTAACCTGGAATCAATTAATTAATTAATTATTAAAATCATTAATCATAGAAAAAAATTAAATTGTTTCAATGTATGTGGGTGTTACGCGCTATAAAATTTATCCATTAAAATAAAAAAATAATAATAATAATTGCTTAAAATTATTGTCTTTATTGTGTGCTAGATAACAGAAATTTTGTGTAGGTTTTTTTATTATCTTAGGAAAGTTTCATATATACATACATCAGTATTATCATCGTCATCATTTGGTGCTTCTTCGTCTGAGCTATCAACATCAGGGTCAGCAGTTTTCTCTGGCGCCTGAGGAGTAAAGTCTTCATCGTCCTCATCGTTGGCCGCTGCACGACGTTTCTTTTCTTCCGCCGCCCACATTACACCTGATGTGGTCTTAGCCTGTTTTCGTATCATCGCAAACATTTCGTTAAAGAATTTATTTTGCATATGTTTAATAATCTGTGGTGGTTTTACGGCGTACTGAGTTTTGTATTGTGAGTACGGTAAAAATGAGAAACGCATAGTCGTTTTTAATTGCCTCTCAGGACTCGTTACTACTTCGCACTCTACATCTATTTTTTCAAGGACATCAGCTACAGTGACTCTGTTCATTTTCTGCCTCAACTTTTCTGCTTTTTTATTTAAATCAGGAATATTTGGCAAAAACGGTATGTCCATACTGGGTGTTTTCAATTTCGCAGAAGCAGTCATCAATATTTCACGCAAACGAGGAATACCTAGAGTCACGTTCATGTCACCTCTTCCAGCAAAATGGAAAGTATTCAGTGTCATCTGAGTAGAAGGTTCACCTATTGACTGTGCCGCTAATAATCCGACAGGTTCCCCTGGAGCTGCCATCGAAGCTAAATATTTAGCATTCATTACCTCTACAAATTTGTCTTTGTCAGTATGCTCATTGTAAATGCTCTCTTGGCGGTTTTTTAAATAATTTTGGATGATTCCTTCCAACTGTTCGTTAATGGTGCCAAATTTGTATTCAGGAGACATTTTGCTAGGAATAGGATCTGGACATGATTTTCTGGTGTATTGCTGTTTTTCCTCGTCGTCCAAAGATCGCCACATTTTTTCTAAATCCCAATAATAGGGGTCTCGAGTTCTATCAGTTGGAGGATCATCAAGATCGACATCTTTTCTATGAATTGCAGAAAATTGGGCGAAACCACTAGTACGTACATTTTCAAATGGATTGCCATTCCTTTTTTTCCACTTCTTAAGTGTTTTTTGATATTTGGTGATTGTTTTGATATTGTTTTCATCCTCCTTCAGTTTTTTTATTACGGATTTACTAACAACTGCGCTTGAATTAGTATCAAGGAAAGGAAATTGGTCTTCTCTCAGAAATTGGCACTTCAAAACATCAAGTCCATCTTCCCCATATGCAAATTGAATAACACTACTATCAGCATCTCTAACTGTATGATCATAGGCAACACTCAAGCCTTCCAAGTGTTTTATTAAGCATCTTTGTAAATATCCAGAACGACTTGTCTTAACAGCTGTATCTATAAGACCTTCTCTTCCGGCCATACAATGGAAGAAGAATTCTTGTGGTTGAATACCCGTCATAAATCTTCCATCGATGAAACCTCCCGCTCTTGGTGATATATCGTAAGGAGGAAAACTAGGTAAAGATCGTCCAGATATCATTAGAGGTGGTCTTTTGCCTTCCAATTCAATTTGTCCTAGCAAACATGAAATTTGCATAGTATTAACAGTCGACCCTTTTGCCCCTGATTGAACCATAAGTTGTAAGTTATTTGACGGGAATTTTTCTAATAAGCCTTCAGATAAACAAACAGTATTAATTTTATTAGTATAAGAATCTAACATATTTTTATACTGTCTATCTAAATTAGCACGAAATTTAGGATCTTTAATCATCATTTCACCAATAGTATCTTTTAATTTATTTTCTTCAATATCCGCAGGTAGCTCAGTAGCTTTGACAGCGGCAACTCTACCTGCTTGTCGAACAAGTTGAATAATCTGTTCTCTCTTTTCATCAGCTTCATCCACAACGAGAATATCCTTCACACCAAGAGTAAATCCGATCCATTGTAAATAGAATGTGAACACTTTGGAAAAAGCACTCAAAAGTGCACTTGAGCTGTCACCTCCATATAATTCGTACATACAATGAACTAAGCCATATGGAGTCGCACCATAATGAGTTTTATCTAATACCCCATTTAACAGCTCACCTCTTCTTATTATAACTTCTGCTTCTGTCATTTCGTTGGCATTAGAAAATGGAGTACCTCCTGCATTCCAAGGTCTAGGCGGTTCCTTTTGCCATGCCTTAGAACCAATCTTGGCTTTTCCACTCAGGGTAATAAGGGGTTTACCTTTTGGAATTATGTTAATAATTATAGTAGACAAAACTTGTTTGCCAGACCAAAGAGTTACTGGCTTCAGAATTGTAGGAGGAAGTAATTTAATTTCGCCTTTAAGAGTTGATAATGCTTGGAAAACTAACTGCTGGTAATCAGCTTTAGAATAAAATGTGCCTCTCAGTGACATTCTTACACCAGATATTACATGATCTTGGATCAAACCACTTAATGGTGTCCCATCTTTTGGTACAAGATATTGTTTCCTTACAGACATTATGTTATACGCTTCACTTCTTGCAATTTCATTTTGAGGAAAGTGGGCATTCATTTCGTCACCATCGAAATCGGCATTGTAGGACTTACAATTGGCATAGTGCAATCGTAGAGTCTTTTCTCCTTTAAGAATTCTAGCTCTATGTGCCATCATACTAGGCTTGTGAAGTGAAGGTTGACGATTAAGTATAAGCACATCACCATTAACTAAATGCCTATGAACTATCTTTAGTTGGGAAGTTTTATATTCATCTGGTGTAAGTAATTTTTTGGCCAAGCTTTTTCGTTTTTGTATAGAATCAGGTGGTATCCTTATCACTCTTCCATTTTTAACCTCTAATTTTTCAGCTCCAGGATGTTTATTGGGTCCATTAATTACCATTTTCCTTAACTCATCAACATTCCACTCAGTAACTGGCACAGGATATGTAAGTTTAGTTGCAAATGCATCAGGTATACCTATTTCATCAATATCTACATTTGGGTCAGGTGTGATAACAGAACGGGCAGCAAAATTTACTCTTTTACCCATCATATGCATTCTTATTACACCAGTTTTCTTTTCAAGAATCTGTTTAAGGCCTTGACTGGTGGCACCTTGACCTTCACAACTCAATAATTGGTTTATCTGTCGTTGTAAATCCTGCCATACAGTGTGTAATTTTTCAGGAGTAGTTTTGCCCATTACACTTTCATATGCTTGTCTTGGCTGTTGATCCAGCCCATCTATTGCTTTTTGGTGGTCAGGTGCCATTAAAACTTGTAGAATAACTCGTGAGCTGTAGGCAGTGTTCATTATCCCTTTATAAACATTAGTCTGTGGATGTTCAATTAGTTCACCATTTAATATGTTACATGGTCTAACATTTGGAGGTAATACAGGTATGACTTGCATGAAAAATATATCAGTGACAGGCTTAGATTCGGCATATTTCAAAACTGGTACACAATGCATTAGCAGCTCTTCATCATTTTGTTCTATAGCCCTACAATAACGCTTTAATTCATCTGGCATTAATATTTTGATACCTTTACTCCCACCTTCAGAACTAAGATTATACATAATTTTATTTTCTGATGTTGTAACTTTAATTAATTTGCTTCTGCAATATAAACAAGTTTTAGAAATATTGATGGCCTTAAAAAAGTTGTTAATAATTTTGGTTCTCAGTTTGTCAGTGTTTTTGTTTTGAAACATTTCACAAATAGGGTCCTTCTTTTTGAGAAGCTTTTGATATTTTCTTATAATTTTATTTGGCTTTTCTGGTGAAGTTTCACTTTTATAGTCTTTCACATCACCTATAAAATTTTCTAAATCTAAAGCAGCTGTGACATGACCTGCATCTAAAAGCTCTAGTTGCAACTTTAATATAAACTTCATGCGATCATCCATTTGGATTTTAAAGCATTTCAAACATGTTATTCGAAATAATGTATAAATATTCTTTATGAACAGTGGATTTACAACAACAAGTGGTAGTTCTATATGGCCAAAATGACCCGGGCAATTAAGTAAAGAATTTGAACATGTAGTGCAAAAATCATTTCTTTCCCTAATGGGACCTAAGGCAGGATCGTAAAGCCCTCCTTTCGTTGGATTACCCATTGCATCGAAGGATGTAGTATTCGTTATCTTAATTACACTTAATTTTTTGATGTCTTCATCGTTAAACATCAGGAATTGTATGGAGTCAGGGTTCACTGATGTTAGCTCTGTTATAGCTGAAGTAAGCTTGGAGTTGAAATCCATGGTTATTGTGCTGAAAAAAAATTGCCCAAAAAAATGTTTAACCCTCTAACCTCACTATTTAGAATGTAACTTTTTCACCACTTATATATGAATATATACTTACATAATATATTTAACTTAAAAGAAATAAAATAACAATTCAAACTTTTAACATAGTAATTAGTTTAAAAAATAGTTTTTTCAGGACATTAATTATTAATATTTTCAAAACATTATCACATGGTCGCAATTTCTTTCTAAGATTTTAGATGACAGTTGACATTTCTAATTTGACAATTGACTTTTGTTAAGTTTATTTTATTTTATGTTCTATGTTATTATAAAGCTGAAGAATTTGTTTGGTTGACCATGCTTCTCTGAAGGAGTTCATTTTCAAGTTTGTATGGCGAATGAATGTAACTCTCGACATATTATGTAAATAATATATTCTTATTTAATTCCCAATTTTGCTCCCGTATAATTGCAATATTAGTTTTTTCATCAGTACAGATCTTTCAGACAGACATTTTTTCAACAAGAAACCCAGTGGTTTTAGAATTGTCGATAAATGTTCGCTATTTCTTTCAAAACCTAGCAGGAGCAGGTTTCATGCAAATAAAATACTAAATTCACAGTATAAATGACACCAGTTTGTATTAGAAAGCATACAGATAAAAATTTCGACGTAGCTCGATAAGAACGTATGGCTACTAGTGGCCAGAGCGCTTGGACGGTTTCCAGGAGTCGCGGGTTCGAGTTTCGCAACGTTCAAATTATTATACGTTTTCTCAATAAGTATTTGTTTTTCCTAAGTGTAGAATAACGCTAAACAGTGCTGCTAATAATAAAAAATATTGAGTTCCTCCTATCATCACTCCAAAATCTTTTTGTCCTGTACTGCTGCCATTTTATTTTTGTGTAATAGCAACATCACGAATCAGTCAGTCAAACAGCAACATGGCGGCGCAGGATGAAGTTGACGTATGTGAAAGTTGGGAAGATATGGACGAGATTGGCGTAAGTTTATCAGTGAAAACTGATCCACACATCTGTCCTTGACTTCTAGGTCAAGCGTGAGATTTACACAAATATTTCTTTTTTTCAGCTCGACCACAAGATCAAGCTGATGTCAACTGTGCCGCCACTGAAAGGTTGCAAGGTTACTAACGTAATTGTAGAAGACAACGCGTGTATAGGATCTCAGTGCGTAATGCCGGAGCCAGCAATTCGTATATTGAAACGGCCATCGTCTTTGGGCAGTGGACAGCTTGGTGAAAGCCGCGCTCGACCTGTAAAGACGCTTGAACAAAGGCAAAAAGAGTATGAAGAGGCTCGATTACGTATTCTTGGTGAGGCTCGAAGCCCTGAAGACGTCATTGATGATAAGTAAGCGTGACTTGGTTGTTACTATGTAGGATTTTATAAAATCACATAAAAACATTGTATCTATGTGTGTGAATTTCGGTTTATATGCTTGATATTTTTCTGTAAGCTATCATAATTTTATGTATTTTTCAGTCTAAGTCGGATACAAGATAAGTTTCAAGCAAATAATATTGATGACAATCATAGTGTTGGTAAAACGAAGAACTGTTACAATGAAAATACCAAAGCTAAGGAGAAAAAAGTGCTAGTGAGGCTTCCACCTGGTGCCACCACTGCAGGAGTATTTCCTTCTCCCCCACCCCCTGGAGTATTAGTAATAACTCCTCGAGTACCAAGAGGTCCAGATGGAACTAAAGGTTTTATGAAGAGGTAGCATTACTGGTATATTACAGTCATTATCATAATCCATCCATTATTTCATTTAATATAGACAGGACATGTGTTAGAAAGGTATGGAAATGGCATTTATTTCACAATTTCTCTTAAATGCAGGCAGTTATAAGACTTAAAAAGACGCACATTTTTCTATATATTTGTAGAAAAATGTAATTAAGTTTTTATATAACATGTATAAAAATATCTATGACTTTTATTTATGAGAAAAATGATATTATATTTACTAATCACATATTAATTTCACAATATTGTTTGTAGGCAAGAGACATAAATGTTATTATTAACATTTCTGCTCTTTCAAAGTTGTATGTGATTAAAAGTTGAAATTAGTAATTATATAGTTAATTGTTGAACATTGATCCAAAAAGAACTTTGAAGCTGCTTGGTCCTTAATTGAAACCCACAATTGAAAACAAATCTTAAATTGAAGAATCTTCAAAAAGGAATTTAAAATTTGCCTGCTGTATAACTAAATATTTGGTGTCTTATTTTATTAGACCTACAGTTAATTAAGTCTTTAAAGTGTTACTTCCTTTCCTTCCTTTATAGTTAACTGTGTAGTCTTCATTGTTTGTAAAATAAACTGTTCAACTGGTACTTCTTAAAGCTATAAAAAAAGAAAAAGATAAGAAGCTAAATGACATAAAACAAGGACTGCCTGTATTTTAATTGTCCTATATAGAATAACTTTTATTCTAAAAATTATATTTTATTGAGTAAAAGTTGTATCATAAATGTTACTAATTTTTTAGTAGACAAATCTTTATGAAAATTAAAAGAAATTGTGAAATAAATGAAAGACAAATTTTGTGAGCTCATTTAAGGGAACAAATTTTATCTTATTGTAATGTATTACAATAACCTTAGATAGTAAACAAATTGTAATATTGACTCAAATTTGATTGAAGGGCTAAGAGTACAAGATAAGTATTATGTGTTGAGTTTAATTATTTATAGTTTTCATATAAATAACTTATTACATTATTTTATATTATAATATTATTTGGCAGCATTAAGAACAAGGCCAGTAGTAAACACAAATTTTTATGTCACTGCTTTGGCATGCCAAAGCGTAGTGTTCAATTATGCCAATGCTTTGTATTTTGGCGGTTGGTGGAAATTATTGTCTTAATTACAGATTCTCATTACTTACCCTGCAATATTCAATACACATTTACAAATAAATGTAAGCAAATAATTGATTATATTGTAAATCTAATTTGTTAGATTTAGTTTAGTTATTTAACGTATAGTGAATTCATTCATTTTTAAAAAAAATAAAAAAAAGATAATTTATTCAACACTATACTTTTTAATATAGTATAATGTGTGTAATTGTCAATGTAACTTTGCATATATACATTAGTATATATTATCATTTTTTTATCATAATGTCTTAAATAATACATTTATATGATAACTATACATAATTATTATCTTTTGAATTTCTCATGCATCCTGCCCTCAACACAATGTGTGCTAATGACATAAGTCATTCGTAACTTTTTTTTTATAACTTTTTTAAATATTTTTATTAATAAGTTTAATTTTAATTGTATATTCCTAGGCTATTTTGTTATAGTTTTATATTTTTTATGTGTTCACTGCTTAAAGATTCTATTTAATGAAATTAGTTAAAGATTAAAGAAAACTAGATTTTTTTACATTTTAATTCATGGATATTTTTATTCGTCTTTTGTACTGCTTTGTCATGTAACCCACCATTTTTTTTATGAGTTTGTGAGATTTTTCATCATATAAACCATTGTTTGGTGGCAAAAAGAGATCGAGCTATAGGTCTAATAGTATTTTAGAAACCATATAAAAATGTCTGGTTGCAGATACCATCTACGGCC
>DWAP01000425.1:0-21762 GCA_018230625.1 Heliconius eleuchia
AGTTGCGTGAAGATCTGGAACATCTAAATAAGAACCATAACATACCAGATAAAATGTAAGAAATAAGCTTTTTAGTAAAAGTTTGCTATCTTGGTGAGCAACTTTCTTTGACAAATAAAAATCATTGTTTTTACTTGGCAAGACATAAATCTCAACTTTAGAACCTGTTTATCGATTTATAGGGTTATCAGCTCTGCTACAAATGTGGCCCACTGACACTTTATGCCTGCTAAACTATACAACAATATATCATAACTGTGCAAATAAATCGAACGTTCTTAGTGCTTCCATGCGACTTCGATATCGACGTCGATCGTCAGTTCTCCACAAGAGCTTACGCACCTACAATGGGAAATGATAACGCATTTGCGATACTAGGCCTGGCTTTTTTTATGTTACATTAATTCAAGTGAGAACCCAACCTACAATCCGACGCATATATAGTCACATGTTTGTGGTCCTACGCCACGACTACGGAATAAATGAAATGTTATCTGCCACACTTAAGCTACGCAGTATTCACCTCTTCAGACATATTGCATGGTACACTTAACTCAGTTCAGTGAGATAATGTGGTAACGAGCGAATGCCATCCACATGTGTCTATAAAACTTGCAAACGTTATTAGCAAAGATTTATCTAATGTAAATTGTAACTTCCGTCGATAAATTAATATGCAACGATTTTTCATACACACGATCGATAATTATAAATAATTTACAAGAAATAAGGAAATGTCATATAAATAGTATATTTACAAAGTATGCTATATAAGGTAAAAATAAATAAAAATAGTTGGAAATGATGGGGATGGGAAATGAGGGGATAAACCCCTATATCAGTTTGTCTATCAATGTATCTACTAATCACTCTATATCAACCAAATTCGCAAAACGTTAGATTTGCGAGTAGTAGTATTTTGCGTCAAGTTATTGTTCTATTCAAAGAACACCTTATCACAAAAGTGTAAAATGTACATAAGATCACAGACCATAATTATTTTCTTAAAAAAAAGACGTAGGATATGTTTATTACTTTTAAGTAGATATTATTTAAAGTCTAATCCATTATTCAGAATTAATTAATCAATATTAGATTTCCAAATTTGTTTTAAACACATACAAAGAATATTCAATATAAAAATATATTTTTAATGATTGATTCATATAAAAAAATAATTTTTTCAAGTAAAAATTACTAATTAAATAGTGAACTGTAGTAGAGTGTCCAATTTTATTGAAAACTGATTGAGCTACAATTTTATTTACATTATTTTATGATAAAATTTACCATTCGGCTTACATATGGCAAAACAAATGTTCACATATATGATATGATTACAAAACGACTTCGGAGCATTCCTAGTCGTAATTAATTTTCTGTAATATTGAATACTATCTATTCTATATGGACTTTTAAGTATAATAATTTTAGTGGCGATTTCTATGTTTACCATTTATTCATTATGAGTATTCATGTGTCGATTACTGCGCCATCTTTAGTTTTTTACGATTCCTTAAGTAGATTCATTTCAAAATAAGGACGGAATTGAAATTTAAATAAAATAAGCATTTTTATATGTATATATTTTTTTACATTTAAAAAACAAATGTTTACTACAAGAAATAAAAAATATTTTCGATTTTTCAAAATTATCGGTAAAGTCACTATGCAGGCTTGATGTTATTGATTTTTTGACGTTACCAGTCTTAAAGTTCCATTAGCACCGCTGATACAAAATTTTCAAATTCATGATATTATGAAAAATGATAGTAAGACAAAAATAAATATGAGGGGTTGAGGTTTAAGGTAGTAAGTAATATTATTGGTTTATATGTTTAATATTTAATAATTTTAGTAACATACACTAATAATGAAGTATAAATATACAGAAATCGAAATATAGTAAATTAAAATTAAATTTGTATGGATATTTTCAAAAGTAAATTTTTTTCTAATTAGATGCTGTTGCGATGAAATTTTTATTTATAGTTAACTAAACTGCAGTTGTAGTTGTTTATTAAGGATGTATTGATTTATATTAGCTAAAGGGCAACGAACTGTCGAGACTATATGGATCGATCGTGTATTATCAAAAATGTGCATTTGTTCATTTAGAACAGGAGAATATCATGTGCTCGCTTTGCATTCGATTGTTTTTATTTTAAAATAGTCGGCTATGCGAACATTATTGTATCTCCAATGTCCATACAGCGAATTTTTTATTTATTTTATTTTAATTATGAAAAGCTTCTGTTAACTATATGTGGCTGCGTAACTTAATATTTTCAGAATTAACTCCTTAAACATATCATCATCATGGATATGAAAATAAAAATACCAGAACTAAAATGTATGGATCCAGAAAATTATCGTAAATACTTTAGAGCCCTCTGTTGGAGTGGTACCAGGTGAGAGAAACTTTTTTTGCGTCCTTTTAATAAATATATTTATATATTTATTTTAACAGTAAGTGTATAGTTTTGAAGTTATGCATTAGGTATATATTGTTATGTTTTTTTTTCAATTTTGCTATATGTTACAGAAGAACCGATAAAAAGCCTCCAAAGAAATTTAATAAAAAAGATCGCCTCAAAAGATTGAAAGGTTCAAACGCTCTTGCAATTTGTTATGCTCCTGCCCTGTTAGCAAATCCTTCACAATTTGCTGTATTCGCTACCGTCCGTAGAACTATTCTAGCTCGCTGTCGACAACTTCAATCTGTCTCATTAGATTTATCTGATGATAGCGATAATGACGAAATTCCTCCATCAACAAATATTACTAAGCTATCAAAGGTAATATTTATTTCTGTATGTATGTTTTTATTTCATAGTTAGTTTTTACAGTCTGTCCGTAGTACAGTACAGTCTACAACTCAGTGCCTTGGTGCAAGGGCACAAGAGTGTGACTGTAACACAATGTTTGTGGGTATTGATCCCCACTCAGGGGATTAAATTATATTTATTAATATTTTTTATTTCTTCACCCTGGCACCATGGTATAAGACCAGCATTGAGTTCTGCTACTCAACATGCAATACCTCAAAAAAGTCGGCGGAAAGTGGGGATAAAGTGTCTTAACACTAGGTTCCCTCTGCCTACCGTGGTATGTTCAGGTCACAGCTGATTTATTTTATTCAATATGGTAAATGGTAATTTATTGCACAAAGTGTGCATTAAGTTCTTGTCACTCAATATATCTAAAATTAGATATAAAGGTGGAAATGGAGTATTTTAACACTAGGTTCCTTCTGCCTACCACACTATATGCAGGCATATACTGAGTGAAACCAACTAGCTGAGATTTAAGTACAATGAGGCTTTAATTTCAGATTACGGGTATTGGCTTGCGTACTGTTTTTGCCCTTATCTCTCAGGCAAGATATACAGATGCCCAGTTTTGTGAACAATCTCTTAAAGCTTTATTGGATGTACTACAGGGTCATGCTCCAGAAGATCTAGCTAATGAATCATATGAGGTAAGGATTTTTTATTTTTATATTTCTATCTAAATATGAGTAAATAATTCTTAAAAAAAAATTGTGTGCAGATAATGGCCAATCTTCATAGCATGTTAGTGGAGGTATCAGGTACTACTTGGCCTGGTGGACGTTTGGAGGTACCTTCTACTATCACAGCTTTAAGTAGCTCTTGTCTCATAGCCTTAGCTGTAGCCCGAGGAGAGGCAGAACTGGCATTAGGCGCTGTTGCCTCATTGATTATGACTAACCAGCCCTTGACTGATCAGGACATACAGGTAAAATAAAAAAAAAATAGAAAATAAATCAATTAAAAATTTATCATGTGTTGTCATTGTAATATGTTGTGTAAATATTAGAGAATCCAATCATCAATAAAAAATAATCATCAATAAATAAACTTCCATTTAGTTGGGCAGCTGTAACATTACATCTTAATACATTAAAAATGTAACCAGTCAGTCAGTTCTTCAAGCGACAAACATTTGTCGCTTGAAGAACTGACTGACTGGTTACATTTTTAATGTATTAAGATTTTCCTATGAAAAAGGAAAACAGTAGTAGAAACGTAGACTTGCTTTTTGCTTGCAGGAAAATTTTTATGATATTTTGATTTTATTTCATTTGTAGCTTTGCCCACTTAAACTGCATTATTATTAATTTACAAATATGCATTAATTTCTTTTTCTAATAATAATATCATATTGAAAACAATATTTATATTAAAAAGTAAAGTTTGGTGCAATTAGATTGGTTAAGCTGAAATTTTTGTGCATTTCTGAGATTAGTATTAACAAAATTTTTAAAATATGTAATTTTAAATTTATCTACTACAATTTTATTATAAATATAGATACAGATTATAAATATAATAAAATATTTATAATATTTTAATTCTAATTTATGTTATTATTAAAAATTTAAAAAATATTTTTAAATTTTTGTAGATACCATCAAATTTAACAAAATTACAAAGGAGTGTACAGTGTGTGATTCTTGGCCCTCCGTCCCGAAATTTATGGTTAAATTTTGGAGTACCTCATAAGTCTTTAGTACGAAGCTTTCCAGTTGATTTACCATCACAGTTGACTGCAGGAACAGCTGAACTGGTAGTTCGCTCTTTAGTATCAGATGGATGTTACCTCTATGTTTTCACATCTAAAGGCCTCTTAAAAATAGGCTCTGGATATGGCAGCTCCATAAGACAACATGTTTATTTATATAAAAGTGACTTCTTTGCAAGTGACCGTCATGGTTGGCTGGGATTTTGTAAAGTAAGTGGATATTTTAATAAACATTATTAATTTTTTGATGTTGCCAGACTTGTTGTTAGAATGAAGATGCATAAATTTTCTTTTATAGAACAAATTATATGTAAGAATTGGTCGTAAGAGAACTGAAGTGCATGAAGTAGACAAAGAAACACTTGAAGTTAAGAGTATAATTCGCCTAGACCCGGGTCAGTCCGCTACTCCTGATTGTAAAACAGCTGTATTCACTGATGGAAATTTATTAGGCTTGATACAAATCAACAATTACGTAAGTAACATTTATTTACATTCTTTTTTCATCTGTATTCTATGCGAACCTGATGTTGAGACATTCCGTTACCCCCTTTCCAGCGATTTTTCGAGACATTGAGTATTGAGTGGTGGAAAACAACGCCGTGCGTTTGCATTAGTTAGAGCAAAGAAATGAAAAAATAATAATTAATAATTTATTCCCTCGATTGTGAATCGAACTCACTAGTGTCGCGTTACATTTAGGCTTAAGCCACGACGGCCTCCTTTTATTTACTTTTACATTGAAAGGTATTTTAATATATTATTAAATATCGAGAATATTACAAATATGAGAAAAAAAGAGTGCGTAACCTATGTCCATCCCAAGACCCTCATATATGAAATTTTATCACAATCAGATCAGTGGTTTGGCTCTGATTGCGTCAAGGACGATTAGACAGACAGAGTTACTTTCGAATTTATAATATAGTTAAGGATGACAAACAGCAAATATCCAACCACATAAATATATATTTTTAAAATGTATGAAAATGCACACAACCGTCAACGCCGTCTGCCGGTTCGGATCATTCCGTAACCAAGCCCTCGCACCGTGCAGCTTGAATTATTAGGTCATTTTGAATCAGTGGTATCTATGATGTCACTGATTCAGTTAAGACACTTCCCCAATTTCCCTAGTAAAGTACAATTTCAATCATATTGCCAAAGGTGCCAAAGGTGACTATTGTATGTATTTTCAAAACGATGAATACCAAATTATAGAAAAAACATTAACTATAACCCGATGAATTTAAATTTAAATGAAATTTATTAAAATGTTTAATTTGGCTCAACTTTTATTGATAAATATATAATCGTAGACTTTTTGATAGGTTTTTTAAAGAATATTTTTGTAGAACATTGTTTTTATGCGTCTCATAAGGTTCAGCCAGTGCACGCCATATTAGCGTTCAGGAAGTCCATTTTCGGCGGTTTTATCTTAAATCAACGAAATTCCTGAAAAATAAAAAAAAGTAGCCTAAAGTTCGATATCCCAAGATCCCAATCCCAAGATTCAAGTATTTCTATATGAAATTTTACCACAATCGGATCAGCAGTTTGGCCGTGATAACGTCACAGGCAGACAGAGCAGAGCTGCTTTCAAATTGATAGTATTAGTATGGATTATGTAAATTTTTGCATTAACATAAAAATGGTTAAATTTATTACGCAGGAAAATCTTAATATAAAATTGTATGATGCGGAAGCCACGATTTCTGAGCGTGCACACGGTGGAAGACACACTGTAATAGCTAGGCGGGAGTTTACTGTACACCTTCTGAGGCGACGGACGCTGGTACTGGGGCGTCCCTCCTTCGATGACGGCCTATCTAGGAGGATGATAGACCTTGACTCTCCTGTAGCTATGCAGCTAGACGACAACGATGACGATCCTCTAGCGGCGATATGTGCTGGTCAAGATTTTGGCTTACTCACGACAGCTTCTGGAAAGGTATCTAACATGTATCACATGTTAAATTATTAGATCAATTATCTTCTTGTTAACATAAGCAAATATATCATCTTTTTTGTATTTGTAGGTCTACTATACTGGTAAAGGAACTAGCTTAGGTTACAAGGTGCCCACACCTCATACAGGCCGTTGGACTCTTATGAAAGAGACACTCTTCACTAAAAATGAAGCACCAAATATTAAAAGATGTAGAGTAGCACAGGTATATTAAGATAATCATATTATAGTTTATTGTTTTATAATAACATCTAACTTTTTTGAGTAATGATTTTTTTTTTGTAGGTGGCTTTGGGCCATGAAGGAGTCCATGCTATACTTGTCCTAGATAACGGATCAGCATTATTCACGGGTATCGCTCGAAGAGGTGAAGACGGCGATGCCAATAAACACAGACGCACGCCAAAACCAACGCGCCCTAAGAAAATTTTAAGAGTAACAACATATTTAAAAAACACAAGAATGAAAAAAAACATTCTTGTCATTATAATAGAAAAAAGGTATCTCCAGTTAATCAAGTTAAACCGTTTTGTGTTGCAGGCTGAAAGACATTACATAGTTTATGCTGCTTGTAATTATGGCTCCACTGCACTTGTGACGAGACAGGGTGAATTGTTTATGTTTGGTAAAGATACGCAACATTGTGACGAAACGGGACTTGTTACTGGCCTACGTCACGAGAAAGTTATACAAGTAAATCCTATAGTGTTTTCGACTTTACTAATGTGAATTGTACATCATCAAAATTTATGTACATCACAAATCATACAATTTACATGGCTTAACCGATTTAAATGCAGTTTTCACTATTGTGAAACACCACGGGTCAATGTCCCTTAATATCTAATGTTTGTTACAATCAGTTTTATATAATATATCAATATGTAGTTTTATTAAATTAGCTGAAACTTTACTTTTAATATGGACAGATATTGTCTTTACTGTGATAATGTTATTATAACACTAGTACTACTACTACTAAACTAATTCAGATTAGTAAATAACTGTGTAATTCGGGTTGCTAGTATGAGTATAAATTGTATTATTACTTTGTTATATTATTCCGACTGTCTAATAAATTTTCTACATTTTAAGGTTGCATTAGGGAAAGCTCATGCAATTACTCTAACCAATTTTGGCGAGGTTTACTCTTTTGGAATAAATAACAAAGGCCAATGTGGAAGAGAATTTGGATATACAAAAGAGAGTATGTATTATTTGTGCCTTTTTTATTAAATTGGTTATTGTATCGTAAAATATTGTGATATATAAGTTATGTGAAATATGTGAAATGTAACAATTAATCATTATAACACTAAAACATTTGTACTTTACTGTCAATCATAAATATGTGATAATTTTCTAAATATATTTTACTCTCTTACGCAACTTTCACATGAAGTCTACTTCTATATTTTTATAGAATTTGGGCCTAACCGGAATAATGCTGGAAAGGAGGAAGCACGACTTTGTCCCGGGCCACACTCATGGAGTACGGAGTATTGTCGTATTTGTGTATTATGTCGAGAATGCACAGGTTTTGCCAGCAGCTGCCACTGTGCTACACTGCCAAGCAGATTGCCTGGCGAGTCAGTTATTCACTTGTTTTAATGTGTACTTAATACTTACTACCAGGTCACTATACTTAATAATTATATATATTACGTATAGCAACCTTATAGTAGTAACCTCAATACTTATATGTATACTTAATACAAGGTTTTATTAAATTTGACTTTCCCATTTATTAGATTAAATGACGTACCTTTGGAAAAGAAATTGGCGCGACATTGAGCCATTGAATATTTCTCTAGAGAATGATCGAATTTAATAATGCTTGTCAAAGTGTAACAATTTATAAATGTATATAGCATGTTTAATAAAAATAATAATATACAACAACATTGATTTTTTTTGCCTCGTGTGTTTTATTTGGTTTGATATAAATATAATTTGACAGGAGATGTGGATGTGGCGAAGGTGATAGTGGGTGCAGCGTGTGTGGTGTGTGTCGGCGCTGTGCTGAACCCTCAACTTCGGGGACTGGCACAAGAACAGATAACTCAGGTTTCACGTAGATTTAATCTTACTTACGATCTTATATAGTTCACAAAGCTTCTTTTTATTTGTGCGAGTAATTACAAAAGTGGAGTCAGAAGCAATATAGTTTATTATTATCAATTAATAAAAAAAATATATCAATGATTTTACGCCACTGCATTCTCATATTTTTTTTAAGTTTCTGATGTTTATTTAATTAATAATTAATCTTTTCGTCATATCATTAAAAAAAATTAAAGATCAAGTGCGGCCACATATTTTTTTTAATTCTCGTACAGTGATAGTATAGTAATAAAGAAATTATGTGCGTGATACTTTTAATAAATCTAACACAAAAATAAATATCAAATTTTAAATATGCGATGTTGCTACCAGTATAAGAGGTGTATGCTGTTTGTCAAAAAAGCAGTATACGAACACTCGCGCATATGCAAAGCTTAGCGTAGACCTCACGGACTGTATATTGTTTTATGCTTACACTTCTTTATTTTTTAAAATAGTATTTTATGATTACAATTTACTTTTTATGCAGATAAAGAGCAGCTAGACCGATCTAGTCCTGGACCAGGGGTAATACCTGTACCCATTTCAGCCTCATTAGGATCAAGTTTCGGTATAGATTTGGAGAGAGAGTCCAGCATGAAAGTGAGCTGCTTATCGCCGGCAAGGGTCATAATACCCGGAGGGCACCGTATAGTGTCTGTTGCATGTGGACTTCATCATAGTGTACTATTAAGTGAACACGGTAAATTAAATGCCTTTACATTGTAATACTAAAGTATCAGTAACTGTATGTTTTATAAATTGATTTTTTTTCTTTGTGATTTTTTGGTTTTCATAGTAATTCAACACTTACGTTTTCATAGTTATCTCAAAAAGATCTATTTATTGCAAATGTAATGGCTGCATAGTTACCTAGTGCCTATACAATATACGTCCACTTGTCGAACAGGCGAAGTGTTTACATTTGGGTCAAACCAGTGGGGCGCACTGGGTGCGGGCGACATCGCGACTCACCACCGGCTGGTGCGCGTGCGCGTGCCTCGCGCCGCTAGCATCGCCGCCGGCAGCAACCACACTGCCATACTCACAAGGGATGGAGAGCTTTACACATTTGGCAGTTACCAGGTACTCGTTTTTTATATAGCCTTACACTGTATTTCGTGTATAGCAGGGTAGGCAGAGGTAATCCAGTGTTATAAGTTAAAACACTCCGTTTCCCATGCATCGCCTAAATAATTGATTGCCTCGTAGTAGTAGTAATCGAACCCACGATCGTCATGTTTACGGTTAGACGCTGTTCCGCTATGCCACGAGGGCCTTAACTAATCAAAACTCAAAAATCTCTAGTCATTCCGTTCACTACTCAACACCCGATAGATGTTTCTCTTTCTTTTTTATTTGAATAGAAAGGTTCATTGGGAAGAGCAAGACAAGATGAGCCCAGGTCTGACCGTAGTCCAGTGTGGTATGCAACGCCAGGCCGCGTGCCACGGATCGGCCCTCGATACGGTTGCCGCGCAGTGTGGGTTTGCGCTTCAGGAGATCAGACATTCGTACAAGTTTCACAAGCCCTTATTAACACGGATAATCTTTTTAGCGCTACTATTACGGCCAACACCAATAGTATAGGTGAGTCCACTAAACTTTAATTTAATTGTGCATGTTTTTAAAGTGATAGTTATCCTACGTACCATAAAAACTAAAAATATAACTAAAATAATTGATTTGTAATTACAGTGATACTACCAAATCGTCCAGAACATACTTTTAAGTGCATTACTATAAATAAAAGTGATGGCTCATGTAATTCGTGGACTGGGCCGGAACAGGTGGACTTTGTCAATACACTTGCTTGTTTAGATCCTTTGTATGATGTTCTATGGTGCTACCAACCACAGATGAGAGTAATGAAGTGCTATAATATAATAGCGTTTGATTCCCATAAACTACAACGATGCTGCTCTAATGACCCCGAAGCTTTTGCCGATCCTGAATTTGATTTTCCACATTATGGTTGTATGAAGAGATTAGAAGATTTTAGATACTTAGAAAGTTTCGAATGGATAAGCAACAATGACAATAAGGAATCGGAGAACATAGCCCTCTCCAGTATGTCGATACTTAACCAAGAATTAGCTATACCCTGCACTCCTGGATGTCACGTGACAAGGATGCACGCCGCATTACATTTGTTGGGTTGTTTAGATTCGCTCACTCATGCTTATGATAATAAGTATGTATTTATATAATACGTATTTCTTAGAAATATCACAGTACAAATATGCACGTATTTATTTTTTTCTTTTGTTATAGGCCACCTTTTGTGGAATGTAAGAGGGATAACAATATATTGCCCGTGGCACCGTTAGTCGAAGACTATTTGACTGTTAATAGATTCGAAAATCATGGAGGCGGTTGGGGCTATTCCGGACATTCGGTTGAAGCAATTCGTTTTATGTGTGATAACGATATCTTACTTGGTACTATATACATGAAAAGAATATACATAATTTAATTAGCTATTATTATTATACTAAAAAACATTTTAGTAATAACACTTTTTTTCAGGTGGTATTGGCCTTTACGGTGGTCGAGGGGAATACACTGCAAAAATAAGATTGTATGACATTGGCTCGGAAGGCGGCGACCAGGAGGCAGATGGTGAAATGATCTTCGAATCCGACGATATTTTCTACGAGTGTGCTCCAAAGGACAAATATCCTCTTATGTTCGAAAATCCATTTCCATTAGTTGTAAGTAATGATGTCAAATAAAACAAATTTACGGCTTCGAATAGTGTTTGAATAAATGTATAATTTTAGGCTGGAAAGTGGTACGTCGTCGCTGCTAACATCAATGGCCCCTCATCGGACTGCGGATCTTCTGGTCAAGCTATGGTTATAAATGATGATATCGGTTTCCACTTTAAAACATCAAAGAAATCAAACAATGGGACTGATGTGAATGCCGGACAAATACCGTGTCTTTTATATAATATTATGGGGCCAGACCATCCTATGCCGATTAGGCATTTAGACCTTGGTGAACCTATTATACAATTATCGAGAAACATATCACGAAAGGTGACGGTATCGTGCTTCCGCTCACTCATATCGTTATTGCAATGGAGCTGGCGATCGTTCAGAGATATATTGTTGGACACAAATGGACAAATACCTATAAACTATCAAAAACTTACTTTGATGAAACATCAGAAAAGATTAGTGTATGTGATACGAGCAGGTTTACGGATTGTAAAGTCATACATTAAAGAAGTTTATCCACAAAGCGTTAAAAAGAAGAATTCACCTGATTACATGTCTTATTTTGAATCTATTGCCGAAGTCAGGAACTTTGTTCAAGGTGTAATGGCGGAACATACACCAACTTGTGCGGCGCTTCCACGAAAGCAAGGGCGTAATAAATCCCAACGAACTTGCTATGTGCAGTTCGCACTAGAGTTAACTAACTCTGTACTGAAAGAAGCTCATGAAACATTCAATGATTGCTTTTATGCATTTTTTCCAACCCCAATATTGAAATGGAATCACTTGTGTTTTATGCTGTATCACGTGAGGGTGAGTAGCGTTTTATATTAATTTTATAAAAAAAGATCGTCAAGAGCTCATGTTCATGTTCTCATGGTTGTGAGCTCGATCCCGATTCTGAGGAATGATTATATTTAAATTTATTTTATCTCCCCACTCTGGAAGACAAGTCGCGGCGTTGACCTCTGCCAGCACACAATGCCTCGAAGACTGAGTAGAAAGTAACAGTATCTTAACTTTTGGTTCTCTCTGCCCACTCTGTTATGCGTCAGGAAATATTACTATACGTCGTATCGAGGCAGGTCGTGGCACATGGGCACAAAGTGTGACTGTAAACACGACTGGTTGTGGGTTCTATCCCCACTTGAGGAAACGAAATAATTACTTAAATTTATGTGTCTATTCACAGCGCGGCGTTGTGTTCCGCCACTCAACACGCAATGCCTTTAAAATTCGGCGAAAAGTGGGGAACGGAGTGTCTTAACACTAGGTTCCATCTGGCTACTCTGCTGTGTGCGGGATACAGCGTGAAGCGTGCGAAGCGTGTTTTTTTTTATAATATTGTTGAGTTTAAGCCGATAATTTTACAGTTACTAACTTTTATTTATTTCTCCTTCGAAATAGGATGGATTCGTGCCTTCGAGCCAAATTCGTGAACTGACAGCCACCTGTGCGGCGATGTGTCTCTCACAAAGTCTTCGCGATGTCTTACAATTTATTGTGCCTTTTACACAAAGTTATACCTCTCTACAAGATTCGCACCGATATGAGGCTAAGGTATTGTTAATTTGATTATTAGTAATATGAATATTATTATATTCCATCACATTCAAGGTAATTTTTTAAAATAAATATTTTTAAGTTACAAATAAATAATAAAAAATGTAGTAGAATAGAAAGAATATATTATAGTACTCCTTTGTATTGACCTACAACAACATCACAATTTAGTCCACCAAGGTACTTACAAACTTTTACAGGTAAAAGAAATTCCAAGTAAATCTGCAACAGTACCTCGTTCGTCACACGCACAGAAACCTCCACCCGTCCCTCCTCGAGCTAAGGATTCTCAAAAAGTAGGAATGCTATATTTTTATTGCGTGACGTTCTTGGACACGCTCTTATTAAAATGGCTATTTATGCATATGTATAAAGAAAAGATGGTAATTCATTGCAACAGCTTCTGATAATATTGTTTTATTTTTTGTTGATATAATAATATCTATCTGCAGGCTCAGGAAAACGAGGACGATTCATGTTACCTCGAGTGGCATTTACTGGACATAATGCCCCGACTGCTCGACATCGTATTGAATCCCATCAGACAGCAATTATCTCATCGCCAGTGCGCGCCGGCGCACGACCACGGTGAAATATTAAAACAAGAGCGCTTAGCTGAGAACTGTTGCAAGTTGATAGCTCGAATCATTGCTGAAATGTCCTTCAGTGCACTGCAGTACCCTAAGGTCAGTCTTATGACGTGTCGCTTCAGCTAAATTACTGAAATTATGGAACAAGTCATGGAGCTGACTCACTATTTTTTGTATCAAAGAAAATACGTAAAGAAATTATCTTTTGGACTGTTAATAATTATTACTAAGAATAAAAGGTAACTTGTGCGAGCTGTTGGGGAGAGGCGATTTTTCTCTACTTATTATTATGTTTCGGCCTATTTTCACTATTTAGGATTATATTTTCTTACTAATCCCCCACATTGAAAACTGAAATAATTTTATAAATACTAATAAATATTCATATAGTACAAATGTGCAAATCTGCGCTCAGCTAGTATAACTAATAATAATAATAATACTTTATTGCACTAGAAAACGAAAAGAACAAAAAACTAATATATATATCTCTATCTTAATTTATCTATAAATTCATATATTCGTGTGTACTCAACACACAAATTCTACCACATATAACGTACGCAGAATGTGATTGGTTTCTTGTGCAATCGTTTGGTTTACATTTATAAATTATATGTAAAAAGGACGATTCGGACGATGGTTCAACAAAGCACCAAGTGACAGCTTCCCGGTTTATGCGCGTCAGCGCGACGCGATCGTGGAGTACGGGCAACGGCAGCCCCGACGCCATCTGCTTCACCGTCGACCGTCCCGGCGTCGCGATCAGCGGGGCCTGCGTCTTCGTCGGCACCGGCCGATACGATTACACTATCGAATTGTTACATGATGTATGTATTCACTTACTAATAATGCAATGGTTGTGAGTTCGAACCCCACACGAGATAATTATTATATTTAAATTATTTTTTGAGGTGATTTCTTTTACAGTGTAAAATCAATCAAGTCTTGTCTGCTTTGACACTTAATTTATAATAATTTTGACCGAAAATATTTTTGAAAGTATTGAATTATTGGTTCGTTCCTTACTTATTTAATTTGATATTTTTATTTCTTTGCTCTGTTGTCGAGGCAAAGTGCGGTGTTGAGTTCCACCACTCAACAGGCAATGCTTCCGAAATTCGTCAGAAAATGGGGAACGGAGTGTCTTAACACTAGGTTTCCTCTGCCTACCCTGCTGTGTGCGGGATACAGTGTGAAGCTGATTTATACAACTTTGAATATGCCACAGATGCGGACTTCATCTGATGAGACGAATCCGACTCATTGTTGGGTGAGCTGCGAAGTGACAGAGGGAACATTCAATGCTACAGAAGCACATAACGATATGGTTCAAGTCAAATTCACAAGACCTGTTATACTTAAAGTAAGTTAATATTTATACAATTTTTTTTAATATTGTATTTGGTGTTTTGCTGGTAGTATAGTAGTTCTGTGGAGTGGGTTCTGTTTCTGTTTATTTTTATTTTACATTGTGGAATAAACTCCATTTAAGCTAAAGAAAAAAGAAATTGCTCTCTTGTATTCCAATTACATCGAAATTATATAAAATATCTTTATCTGCTTGGCTGACAGCCACTTTATAGTTTCTAATGGCTTAACAAATCTAAATAGATTTAGATTTATGTTCAGTAATGAAAAGATAAATGTGTTGAAGCAAATAAATGTTTTTTTCATTAATTTTTAGGACGATACGCGTTATGCTTTACGATTTTGCTGTGATGGCGCACGTACCGCTAGCGGTGATTGTGGTCTACCTGCAGTTACTGGACCTGATGGAACCACCTTTCATTTTTCTTCCTGTTCGCTCAGTTTTAATGGGACCACTCTCGCCAAAGGCCAGATTCCTTGCCTTATATACTACAGGTTAGTGAAATGCTAAAAAAGAAAAAAAAGCTTAAAGTTAAAAAGATCGTTATTTATAAAAATATTATTTTATATACGAATAAAGCTTTTGCTTAATTTAATATTTAAAATTTAAAGAAAATTATTGCCTAATATTACAGCCAGATGTCATAATTTTAGTGGTGGTTAAAGTATGAATATATAAGTAATAGAAAATGCATTCACACAGGGCTAAATGGCACAACGGCGGTGCTGTGGAAACAGCGGCTGCTTCCATAGCTCCTGGTACAGTCGGTAGTGTAATCCGCGGGGAGTATTTGCAAGACGACACGGAGTGGGAGAGGGGTACTGCGCGCGAGACGGCGGTAGCGGTCGCCATGATGGTGGCGGAGCGCGGCGGGGCGCTGCTGGCGGCGCTGAGGGCGTTGTGTGCGGACGACCTGCGCCGTGCTGCGCCTCTCCTCGCCGCCGCACCCGCGCTTAACACACTGCTGCCACACGCACTTGCCAATTTGGAAGGCCTCCATGACTCTAACGTGATTACATATTTATAATAAGTTATACGTTACGTATATTTTGAAGTTAAACATTAAAAAAATATTTGTACAGACTACAAATATGTACAGTCCGTGAGGTAAAAGCTGTGCTTTGCATTTGTGTCAGTGTTAATATAGATCGTAGATGCAACTTAAATCGGTTTGTACTGACCGCAGCATCACATATTTAATACTTAATTTTTTATGTTTGGTTTATTAAAAATTGAAGATAAAGTTGCCACTATCATTGTACAACAATGGATAAATGCACATTTCTATACTATATCATATAGCAAGCTGTAAAAAAGACACAAATTTCTTGGAAATAACGCCTTCTTGAAACGAACCGATCCATTATTAATGTAAATCAAAATGATGAGGACGCAATGTCATATATAAAAAAAGGATACCATCTTTTATTTGATTTTTCTTATTGATTTCTAATAATAAACTTTATTTTAATTTTTCCTCTTCTGGCTCTGCTTTTAGTGCCAGATCGTACGATCATACTAATGCGATGCTCAGCTTAAGTCTCGAACTGCAATATATGTTTAAGGCACGATTCATAAACTACGTCAAACATCAAAATTTTGAGAGGCTCCAAAATTTCGTGGCATCATATTTCAAAATATCATATTTATATCAAACATATTTTCGGTACTGTTGTTTTAATCTAATAATTACTATTGTTAATTGCATGATATGTAACATCATACTAGATAGGACGAGCATTACAAATCTAACCAGCTGTGACAAAGACGAGATTCGTGTGACGTAATTTATGGATCTACTCTAAAAATTAAAATGCTGCTGTAAATCCTCTGTGTTAACTTTATCAAAAAAAATATCATAAAATAATTTACAGAGTGTGGTCCGTCTTCTTGAAATAATTCACCAGCTGCTCCCGCATGTTGCGGCCATTAACCACGCGCTACCCAGTCCTGATGACATTCCTACCGCTACCACGACCAGTCAATATTACACGTGGGTGGAAAGCGAGCACCCATACAAACAATCTTCAGTTATTAATAAAAGGTTACTTGAACTTTTCTATATTGTATATTTCTGCTTTACATTAAACTAAAGAGATTTAAAAACACTACGAATTATTTAAATATTATAAGGCAGAAAGAAACCTTCCGCGCTAACAATAGATTTCTGTAGGATTGACTACAGACTTTATTATGTAATTTTATGACTCGTAAGTGTTTGTAATAGCTTAATTATATACAAAATGTTTCGTTTTGGAGAAAAAAAAATACTAGCTAATTATAGTAATAATTTCTAAATAATAAAACAATGTGTCATGCAGGGTGTTATTCCCGCCAACGGTGTCCTGGATAGTGTTAGAGATGGACCCGCGCAGTATCACCGCGCAGTCGGAGGACACTCTAACCGTGTACGCCATAGCCGGGGCGCCGAAGCACCGCTGCCACTGCATCACGGACGCGCGGGTCGCCGACCCACCATTCCGCAAGGTATATAAGGTAGCGGTCGTCCATTAATTCCATTCATTGTTATCACATCGCTACACAGCCACACTGCTACAACACACCGACTGACCGTCTACCGAGTACATAACCTGCACCGCTGATGTTTGTGTTACAGATGTCACCTGTTATAGAGTTGCCTTATTTACAGTGACGAAGGGTGAAAGTTTATAGAAGGTAACTCGATTTAAAAAAAATCTTTACCTTTCATACAAGTTATATTTTTAAATGCTTTTTAATATGAACCAGGAAGCTAATTCGCTATTTCTACGGAGGAGCGCCGTTTAATCGTTGTACGATTTGCGTTACTATGATACAACACTTTGTTAAAATATTTGTAGTCGGAACAATACTCATGTGTATTTAATGATATACTATATATTTTAAAATTATAATCAAAAGATAAATTTATATAGGTAAGCCGAAACAAATCGAGTTAAACCCTTCGCTACATCTAATTTGCTATTAATATATACTTACATTTAAGACAGCTAAAAAAGAAGTTTATGCTTAAATAATGTTTCAAAAAATATTTAACATTCTTAAGTATATCCGTGA
Organism: Heliconius eleuchia; assembly: GCA_018230625.1. Taxonomy (NCBI): domain Eukaryota; kingdom Metazoa; phylum Arthropoda; class Insecta; order Lepidoptera; family Nymphalidae; genus Heliconius; species Heliconius eleuchia. Next base: position 17,926 of record DWAP01000425.1, read on the forward strand.
AAGTGCGAAACGGTGTTACATACTGTCTAACTCTAGGTGGTCAGTCTCATTACACATGTGTATTGTGTAATGTGTGCCCTGGGGCTAATTCCATAATATAAATATGTGATGCATTGTTTGGTTTTAAAATTCACTCGCCGTCATTCATTTTCATAATAGATCAAATAATACAATAGATTAGTCAGTAAAATCTTTGATAATAATTATCTAAGAGATGCACAGCGAATATAGTAAACATAATTTGCTTTTACTACTTACTGTTGTGTAACATTCAATATCTACTAGTTTTTTTCGAGTAAAAAACAAAGGTCGCAAAGAATAAGATGTATTTGGAGATTATTTTTCTAAATGATAAAAGATTTGTTCAAATAGATTTCTAAACAAAAGTTTTATACAGATATTAACATGTCTTTTTAAAAAAACATATTTTTAAAAACATACAAGTTGTAAAACAATTACATATGTTTGTAATTCCGTTACTTTTCAAACTACATAAATTAATAGAATCTAGGCTAGTCATGGCGCTAGTGCACAAAGTGTGACTGTAAATGCAATGCGACTAGTTGCAGGTTTAATTTATATTACCATTTTTTCTCTCTCGAAGAATCGAGGCAAAGCACGGCATTGAGTTGCGCCACTCAACACGCAATGCCTCAAGTATTCTGCGGAAAGTGGGGAACGAAGTGTCTTAACGTTATGTTCCCTCTACAGCGGGCAGCAGGATACTGATTTTTTTATGTTATTATTTTTTTAGAATCTAGGTATTCTGTACAAAGCAATTCTAAACTGATATAAGTTCTTATGAAATGTTCTTACGAAAATAATACCACTTACAAGAGATGAATCTTTACAGCGACTGGTCCAGTTGACTTCAGAGACTGGCGAGGCAGAAGAGCTAGAAGAGACTAGCTCCGACGCGCCGTGCATGCATTACAATTGTACTTATGTCAGTGTCACGCCTAAATTGTCTAACATGTAAGTGACTTATACATTATTTGTACATACTAAATCTAATTTATGTTTTGATTAACAAATTAATTGTATTTTTTTTATTGTAGTCCAACGGACAGGCCACAAAAGTCCCTATTGGTGCCGGGAAATGAAGTAATTTTCTCCCTAGAAACAACCTCAGACTACATAAACGATTATAACAAATCCAATAAGTAAGTATCTAGATTCATAAAAATGTGTTGAATCTAGCTATTTATTCAAAAAAATTGTAAATATTGCACACACATCTATTCTCTTTTATATATTTTGTGCTAGGTGTGCAATATTTACACTTTTTTGTGCCGTCTTCTAGTAAAACCGCATTAAAATCCGTTGCGTAGTTTGATCGGTCTAAGCGTACATCCGTGAGTAGTGATTTTATTTTATACTAATAAAAATATAAGGTATAATAACTTTGTTTACCCGGCATTTTATGTTTCAATCGACACATTTGATAATCGGAGTTGAAAGTGCGCCGCCTCATCATTGCAGTTTGCGGTTATGAGAACGTTCAGTTAATTTTTTGTTTAAATTTTTTTAGCTTCACGCTGTATTTTGTACGCAGCAGGGTAGATAGCGAACACCGCGCTTTGACTCTAGACCAAATATTCAAAGTTTAATTTTTTCGAGTGTGGAGCCAACCCACAATTTGTTGCGGGTTCGATGGCCACACGAGTAAATAAACTGCTTACAATCAGACGCTAATGCACCTGCGCTACGACAGGCTTCTAAATTTTATGACGTACATTTAAATCTCCGTATTGCGTGTACAGTGAAGAGAGCCGCTTTGGCTTCCGATGCCTATGTGTGGGCTACGAGGAGGCGCCATTCACGAATGTCAAAACTGGAGGCACGCTCGGTGGCTTAGCGACCCTAGAGATGGAGCTCGTACACCTAGGCGCCGCGTGCGCCGCTCGACTCCTCGCTCCCGATCTAGACGTACCGCCTCTTACTCATGGTAAATGATTATATTATGTGTATTATATCATATATTATGTAACATTCTTAAGGTGCATGCAAAATAAGTATATACACTCGCAAAGTTCAAACAAATGAAACAAATGGTATATTTGTGACGTATGTTGAGAAAATGAATGTCGAAAGGCAGGCGTATTGCTGTCGGCAACAGATGAGCGGAGCGAATCCGCATTGAAAAGATACAGGTACTAGTGAGGATGTTGTGATGCCCAGGTGGTTTTAACACTTCGAGAGAATGAGTGACGCAATAATGGCAAAAAAGATTTATGGAGCAAGAGTGAGGCAAGACGGGCAGACGGAGACCTCTATTTAAAAGCATGAGGACCCCGCAGCATGTTGAGGCAGCGAAAGAGGTATGCAGAGACCATAGCATTTGGCTTCTTTGGCTACCACGCCAGCGATAAAGCGTGAAACTAAGATGAAACTTATATACGAGGAACGTTTAATGAATTCTTCGATTAACCCAAAAATATTTTTAATTTTTAATATAACTTCCCATAACCTAAATATATTTGTTACATTGTGATTTTTGGTTCATCACTAATGCCCTAAAAGTATACAGGAGTCCATGTAATGCCACAAGAAGGGTACAGGTTGTCTAATAAAATTTAAAACTACTACATCTGCTGGAAAAGTCATGACCACGATGTTTGATTGAACATAAAAACAAAGGTGAGACCATAAACGCGTAATCCTACGATTCAACTTTGCGTAATTTAAGGGAAGCAATTAAAGAGGAAAGACGGGATGAATTGGCCGCCGGTGTGTTGCTCCTTCACGACAATGTCCCAGTGCACATGGCGCGTGTGGCTTTAAAGATATCAACAACCCACCCTATACTCTAGATTTGGTACCTAGTGATTATTATATGTTCCCAAATATGAAAAAGATCTCCATGGTCTATTTGTCGATCACGAAGAGCTGAAGGCGGCAATAAATATGCATTTTTCAGACGACGAGAAAAGTCATTTATTACAGGGAATCGACATGTTAATATCACGATGTAACAAATGTATTAAGGATATGGGGATATATACTTATATAAAAAAATATTGTGTGTTTCTTTGTGTTAATTTTCATGTTAATTTGTGTGCTTTTCAAGCCTATACCGAGAATACATTGAACGCACTTCGTAGTTTTACTTTTCGTTAAGTTACTACTATGAAGCTGGTACCGAAGCCTCGTCAGAGAGTCTGACTCGCACATGTTTTTTATTTTATATTTCTTTACACTTGACCAATTTTTTCATTTTTTTCATAATATATTTATTTTATCAAAAATACTAATACTAATGCTTCTAAAATACTAATACTTATACTTCTATAACTTTTTTTATTAAAGTCCATTTTATTTTATGGAAAATCCAAGATTGTACTTACTTTAACTCTTCAATTTTCAAACAATTGAAAAACATTTTCATAATTATTTATTTTTATGACATTGTAAAATAATATAGATATGAACAAAGGGAATGTCAATTCAAACATTATGTGTTGTTGAGTAAGTAAGTGTGCGTGGACTGAGTTGTCGTAAATATCCTGTGTAAATGTGTATATTGTGCAGATGTATGTATACTATGTATATATCGTCACGACTAGATATCATATACGTATATTAGAATTAATTCACCAAGTCGTGCTAGTTTCACATACTTTGAAGTTTAAATGTAGAAATTAATGATCCTTTTTGGATAAATCGATTGATATCTATACAACAATCTAAATCAAATCAAATATAAAGGGAAAATAAATGTTGCAGTATTGTTGTGGATATAATTATGATACCATGGTATTTATACCATGGTATCATAATTATATATTATACGATTGCTATATTAGTAGCAATAAATTGTCTAAAACAGGTTAGCAT
>DWAP01000426.1:0-21760 GCA_018230625.1 Heliconius eleuchia
TAGCAGACTTTATCTATTGACTTCATTTCAGTCTGCGAAAGTAATCACAACATTTGTTTGTGTTCTCGGATATTTTGCTAAATCTGAGCTAACTCAACTGGATTTTCGGTGATGTAGTCTAGTTACTTTCTTTTAATAATAATTTATTGATATAATGTAAGTGCTTTTGACTTCTTGTAAAAAAAAACTATTTCTATGGTAAGTTTTTTATAACATAGATAAAGAGTATTTGGTAAATTAAGATTTTAACAACATTATACTTTTAATGTTTTTATTGAAATATCTTATGCGTTAAATAGTTGCATGCATCTTTCAATTTCAAAATGGTTTTACAGAACAATAATTGAAACAATCTGAGTGAACCTAGCCATTGTGCGCTGTGTTTCAGACCGTACAAACAAATATTTCATAAATAAACACTAACATGTACCGGAATCAAAACCACAGCCGTCACACTGTGTGCCGTCACTTTATATGATTTCGCCAAAGTGTTCGAAATGAACATATCTAGTAGTATTGAAAGGAGAAGTCAGGGGAAAGTAGTAAGTAGTTGGATTAATAAATAATTATTGAAAATATAATACATAAATATTATATTCCAATACCAAAGAAAGACATTTAAGTAAGAGCAAATTACCAAACATAAAAGGGCAAATATCCGGTTATTAATATCACATATACACAAAGCACTTGGATTTGTTCCAACACTAGCACATCTCTGTCACATTATGGTAAAATTAATAAATATATCACTATCGACTCTACACATTCGTCACTGCACTTGATTTCAGTTAAAAATGGGTTATTAGGTATATTTGAAGACTGCGGGTAGGTCGAGCGGCGCTTATGTCTCAACTGGCGGCGCACACGCAGCGAAACCCGGCCGGTTATTTTTGTGCTACATATACAAGTAAAAATTATTTTATAAGTAAAACGTAACGATCAATGACCTGACCATTTTCTATCAGACTTCCTTAAACATATTATGTGATATTATAGACAAACCCTTTTGCTAAGTAATATTTTTTAACATAGAGTATTCACAATTGTACCTATTTTATTTTGAAACTCAATGTTTTAAAATAAAATGCCTTTATACAAAGTAATATTTAATATGAGCAAAAATTGTTATTTCGGTCTGTTGAAAGTGTTACTAAGTTTTTTTCATTTATATTGTCAACAATAACATTTCATTTATGCTTTTGTGAATATGCAATAAAATATTTCTATTCATAGATTGAGCGAGTTCCTAGACCTTAATTTGGCAGTATTCCAGACATTTTAATTTTAATTACAGCTATTTAAATACTAATTAATACTGTTAATCCTTTAAAATTCTATTATGCCGCAAGCAAAAACATTTATTCCTATATATTTTATTAAGAGTCGGCATATGTATGTAATTCAATAATAAATTAAGCTAAGCCTAAGTATGTTTCAGTTTTTAGTGAATACTTATCACCAATAGCAACAACATAGTAAAAAAAATGTTATAAATTATTGGTATTAGATGCCATTTGCGATCTATGTTGATCTGATATCTTGTCGTTACCAATACAAGCGCCAGAGTGTCCAGCCAAAAAACTAGGAAGGCGCAATGTGTATTTTACCTGAAACATTTCAAGTATTTTGAGCCGTTCATAACTCCAAACCAGTTGGTTATGAAAGGCTCAAAAATGCTTGTAGACTAATATATATGCATGAAATTTATATAGCACATTTGTTAAATTCTTTCTTTTGACAAATGTTAATGAGTGTATTTCAGAAAAAAATAACCTAGCAAAATTAGACGGTCCCACAACTTTAAGCACTTTTATTTCTAATTTATTATATGGATCATGTGGAAATGAGATCTTTAAGTGTTTTAATGTTGACTTAAATTAAAAAAATATCATTAAAAGCGGATAACTATTTTTATATTAAAAAAAGCAAAATACGAGGTAAATATTTCGACTGTCCCACGGTGCTCTTGCCGATTTCAAATACGATTTAATATATCGACAATCGTTTGAATTAAATTATTGAAATTTTATATACATCTCATGTTAGGAGTTATGTCTTGGTCCACTCTAGTTAAGCGAAGTAAAAAAATAGTAAATCTTCCTGCTGAAACAGCTGCCGAGGCCTAAAGTAGCCGAACAACTACGTACCAAGGCAGTTATGGTTACTTTAACCACATAGGCCATAAGGAAATGAGTTTCCTTTGTTTCATAGGAAAGTCTTTTCCTTATGGGCCTAAAACGAGCGCAGCAGAGCAATAATTTGGTGCAGCTGGGCATCACCTAGGGCCTAACGGTACTGATGTATAAGTAGTCACAAAGCTACAAAGGACCAGCTCTATGAAATTGGAGGGATTGGATAATCATCCAGGCTCACTAATAATCATCCACCTCCTGGATAGTCATGCACTATCTTTCCTTTCGTAACCGAATCCGGTTTATGAAAGAAATTTATAAAAAAAGGTGGTGGATTCAGATGCGAGTGCCGGCGGCCGCTCAGTGAAAGCCATTGGAGTCTCAGACTTAAACTGGCATTAAAAAGAATTGAGATTTGGGAATTTGATTAACATTTGGATAAATATTCAACCATAAATTTCTAGCATGAATAAAAAGTGACTACGAATAATTATAATTTAAAAATGAAAACATTCACATAAAATAAAAAAAATATTTAGGGAAGTACGAGAGGAACATAGTTTTGCAGTTTTGGTAATTCAATTAATCAGTATAACACTAGTTTTAACATTATATTATTACATATTTTATATTCGTATCGTATATAAATGTTTTCTAGTAAATGTAGAACTGCAAAACATAGACTAATCGTTAAGGCAATCTGTGCTCACTTATTACACCATAGCTGACATTAATTCCTATGTCAACATTTATGTGACGTCAAAATTTTATGAAGTTTCAGTTTTTTGACATTTGTATTTTTGTTTGTTGTGATTTTGCTTACTGTAAATATAAATTGTTTATGTTTATCATATAAGTGATATAGAATCTACTATAAATTATTTAATAATGGAAGACCATAAATAATTAAAGAAGTTTTTTTCTACAATGTACAGAAAGGTAATAATCCTATTATTTATTTAGAGGTTAGAATAAGAAGTTTAAATAATTAAACATGTTTATAACTATTGAAATATTAATATGTTGTAATTATGTATAACCATTATTTTATTAATTAATAGTAGCTATTCTATTCAAATAAAATCAAAAATGAACATATTATTATCTACCTAAAAATATTTAAATTTTAAAAATATTTAAATTTTAAATATTTAAATGCTTCTTCGATGTATTTGGTATATTTAGAAATTTTGAATGTATAATACTGTAATATATAAAGATAATAAATACTTATTAATAGGATAGGAGAGGATGGAGAGGAAAATAAACTTAACAAACCATATTTATGTAAAAATTGGAGAAAAAAAAACTCTCGCTTCAGAATCTTTAGATCAACAACTTTATGTATTCAAAATAAATATGAATATTATGATAAATAAAAATACTTAGGCAAAAACAGGACAACCAAATTGGTTGCCAAGAGGCACACTCTTGATTCTCATTACAGTAAAATTTTATACATTTTAAGTATAAATTGGTAGGAAGTAACTTTCTTTTATAGTAAGTAGGAGCTTTTATAATAAATTACAAATAAACCATTATTTAAAAATGACTTTTCATAACAAACATATTAACAGTAATTTTAATATTTTCTTAAAGTTCTATAAATTGGTGTACTAGAAAATATCTTTATCTTTTCCTAAACTTTACATAGGAGTTAGCTTTCATAAGAAAGACATTATGTAACTTATAAATATAAAAAAAAATCAGTTTATAAATTTTTGAACCTAAAATAAAAAAAAAATATTGGGAAGTATGTTCAGTAGAGATGGCAGATGCGAGATGGATGTGGAAAGTTGTATTGCTGCACCGTTAACAGGTGCCGTTAACGGTGCCTTAGCTGTATTGAGGAGAGGCTGCGCCTTTGGCCGTGCACAATGTTGGTAATTCAAATTAGTATTGGTACCGACGCTGTTATACGACAGCAAAACGTGGGTATTACAGAAGAAGAATGAAAGAAAGATGAATACCGTGTAGATGCAATCTCTTCGTAGGATATGCGGAGTCAGCTTAGCTGATCGAATCTGCAATGAAGAGATACACTGAATGGCAGATACTAGCGAGGATGTCACGGTGAGAATGACGAATAACGTGCTCAGCTCAGTTGGTTTGGGCACGTCCAACGTATGAGTGATGAAAGAATGACAAAAAAGATTTAAAGAAGAAGTTATAAAATGCAAAAAAAAAGTTTTTTGCTACAACAAAATATTTTATTATATATAACTAACACCCCAGATATGAATTAATTTATTAAGATTTAATGTAATAAACATTATAAATCATGATGCAGTTCAACAGCATCTGACTGTAGACATAATGATTTTGAATTCAATCCCCTTAGGGGCATAATTAAGTTTCATTTATTCACTCTGGTAAACACAGTGCAGTGTTAAGTTCCTCCATTCCGCACATAATGTTTCAAATCTAAGCACAGAGCTGCGAATGGAATGTCTTAGGTTTTTTCAGCCTATTCAGCTGTATGTAGGATACAGTGTGAAGCCTAAAAAATCAATTCTGGACTAAAATAAGAATAGTTTTATTATCAGTTCTTTATTATAGTATTTAGATCAAGAGTAGTAAATTCCATTTATATTAGGCTACATCAGTAGTTACAGCTCAGTGTGCTATTAGCAATAAAAACTATGGTTGAGTGCACATAAAGTTAAATGCATAAAAGCTGGTTTATTCTAGATGAGTTAAGCTGTCTAGATGTGATTTTTCTGACGACAATGTATTATCTTGACACTTGGTTCTCTCTGTCAAGCTGAGTTTTTAAAAAGAAGATTTGTCACTACCACAAGGCTTCCTTTGCATACTTGCCAAGATGTAGCAAATGCAGCAAAGTGAAAAGATTTATCTATACATAGTCATGTGCATACCTATTTATATAATTATGTAAATATCAACAAGTATATACATATGTCCTATGTAAATTAAAATTTAATAGAAAGTAAAATTAAGTTATATTTAAACTTATATCAGTGGTGTGCTAATCTTATTTTATAGCTAGCTTTTCATTATCCTGTTCTTAGGTGCAACTACATGTATATTGTACATATGTCGTTTCAAATTACATCCTCGTTTTTATAGAGCCAGCGCAATAGACATGGATACACTTAAACGACAGTAGACCGCCCACGATTTTTATAACTACATACATACAAAAAAATCTGACAAATCTTTTTTTGTCAGATTTTTTAGCTTCGAGTTTGCTGGTTTTCTAAATTTAAAAAATCTGTTTTTTAATTAGAAGTATTTGGATTCTTTTATGTTTCTTTTTTACTTTCCATTTCACCTCTCAGAAGTGGCGCTAGAATCGAGAACTTTTTCAACTCCATTTTCTTTATTATGACATAAAGAAAATGGAGTTCAAAAAATTCTCGATTTTGAACTAACATTACCTTAAATACTTTTCAACGTAATCTTACCATCGAAGATCGTATTAAGATATCTTAATAACGAAAATTTCGCAACGTTCCAAAGGGGGTAAATATAGTTGGAAATATCCTGTACCAGTTTGTCTATCAAACGAGCAATCATCTATATTAATTACAAATTGGAATATATAAGAATAGATAAACTTAATAATTCAATATGAGGAGATTCTTGAATTGTTGTCAGATTTGAGTTTTCCTCCCTAATAAATGACTAAGGACGTACTTTAACTATGAGTAGCCTGTGTTACTTATAGTACTTACACGATTTTCTTAATTTTGATTTAGTTTTAATTGGTTATAAATGAATAAATTAAAACTAGCAGATATCGTTGTACCGAATTGTTGGGGGGCGAAAGTGACGAATTAAGCACATCATCTAACGACAAGCCTTACATGAAATGAATAATTCATTAATATTTGGAAACCGACAGTGCATAATGTCTCGTAGAATATTAAAATTTAATTTTTTTTTTACAAATATTATATGTAGTCAGTCAGTCACGCGGGTTATTGACCTGCTACTATTTTCGATGTTTTAACTAGATATTTTATGATTTTTGAAAGTTTTGTTTATTTTTAAATCATTATGATGGAAAATATATGGTAATTAAACACAACACAATTGAAAATAAGTGACAGATTAAATACTTGTTTATTTAAAAGCATTATAAAACTTATCAACAGTAATATGTTATTGAAAATTCGCGACGTTGAGTTCCGCTACTTATCATGCAATGTCTAATAATAAGTCTCCAATTATTGTCTCCAAGACACCGTTGGAGACCGACCACCGTCTCTGGTTGAAGAACCGGAAGTTGCTTAATGTGAACGGTGTCTCTAACATTAGGTTCCCAGGTTCCCTCTGCCTACCGGCTCGAGCAGGCTACAGTGTGAAGTTAACAAAAACGTCATATTTGTTACGTATTTATTATTCTTCACATTATATTCTAATAGAATCAAAGAACTATTCATCAATAATATCGATTTCAATAGCCTATATTTATGTGCATTCTTCATACGTAATGACATTTAAGTGCTATTATAGTACGTTTTTCTAATGGCACTTCATACATTTAACAGCAATTGTATGAGCATGGGTATCGCAAAGCATAGATAGGCACTCCAATCTTCTGAATAATATGTACCTACTCTTGAACTTATGATAACTCGTGACTTATATGCATTTGACAATGTAATATTTATATAAATATTATATAACCTACCATATAGATGTGTAGGCTTCCACATATAACAAGATTGTTAGAAAAGATACTCCTTTTCCACATATTTATTGTCGGTGCGTATAGCAGGGCAGAACTCTTCACCGCACCTTATCTTATTGACATCGGTTATTGAATCTCAGAATAGGAATCAAACCTATTCAATCTTTCACTGCTTTATGTTTTTAATATTTTCAAAAGTAAGGTAAAAAGTTATAGATATGAATAAATAAGACCCTAATATATAATTTATTGATGAAGTATCTTAACAGCCATTCTCACGAACACCCTGAACAAACATTTTTGGTCCGCTTTAAAACATTAAAATTAACTTTTTTCTTTTCCGTAACGCTGTATAGCGTATACCGCCTATAGCAAGGTAAGGATGGGACTCAACACGGTTTGTCCCGATTCCTCGAGTAGGAATCGAATTCACGATCTTTCGCGTTTATAGTTGCAAGTTAGTTGATGTAATTCCCAAAAACGCTTGAATAAGATAAATATTCTACTATAAATAAATATGAAGTTTCACAAATAGTTTTAACATTGGCTTAGCCCCATTTTACAATTTATAGGATAAGATTTTATTTATAACAGCTATCATAGAGCTATTGCATATGTAATGCCTTTTAAAATGTCAGCACCAAAGGTGAAAAGCCATACCTACGCCAGGGCTTGGTAGCACGCTCAGTGTGCATTGTTTGTCCTATCCTCGGTAAATGGAAAATATTTCATAATCTATTTCTATCTTCAATTCTTTTATTTTATTGATTCTAGAAAATGTTCTAAAATTATAGAAATACCTTCCATTTCGTCACATAGAGTATTATGTAAAAATATAAATTTTATTTTTTATCTCTTTACTATTGCTGAATAATTGAATTGCCCTCTTTTTTGAGGAGCAAGTATAAAGATTTTTGTGATCAAGTTCCGTTTTAGGTTTGCGTAACTCAACGGGAAAAAAACGGACAGACGGATAACAAAGGGTTATCCTTTGTTATCCGTCCGTCTGTCGTCCGTCCGTAAAAACCATTTATATTGAGATCACGTAGATGTTAATAACTGAAATTAATATCAAATATTTAGGACTTCGCTCCGGTATTTATAGTAAAAATATCTGAAAAATGTAAATTTATATTAGTATTACGATGAAAGTATTATAAACTTATAATTGTAGTTCATTGCTCATTAAAACGAGTGCAGTGCATAACGAGTGCCCTCAAACTTATGTTTGTCAATTTTTATAAGTTGTACTTCCTGTTGACCTACAATCCTGAAATTTATACGACACCCTTGGCACTCGACTGGTTTCTTTATTCATGTTCGCAATTTGCCCTATTTATAAACATGAAGTAAGAAATTTTTCACAGCTTTCAAAGTGAAAGAATAAAGATATTCCATTCCTCCGAGCGGGTATCGAACCCATAACAGACGCGTTTACATCGCGTCAGACGCCTTGCTGCAACGACTGGCTTTACAATGTTTAAAAAAAGCTAAAATGAATAAATAACACCGCTATCGTTCGAGTATTTCTTATCTATATCTTCATTTTAATAAATATTTTTTAAATGTATGTTTCCGTTTCTTCGCTTTGGTCGTTTGGCGTTTAGTTCTGCCACTCAACACGAAACGCCTCCAGAATTCGGCGTAAGTGAGGAACGGAGTGTCTTAATACTTGGATCCCTCTGCCTACCCTGCTGTGTGCGGGATACAGAGTGAAGCTGATTTATTTGAATTATTTATTTAACCATAACACTAATCTATAACACACAACAAACTTATAATCTCAAGTAGGTAAGTCTAATTAATTCGCTGCTCATTCGCCGTTATTTAATCTGGCGTTTGACGGTAAAAGTTGCCAATTAAAGGGCTCTAAAGATAAGTGAGAAGAATGTAAAGTGAGCAGCTTCCTTGTTCTACTGTACAGTACACTATTGTTAGTTAAATCTTTGCAAATAATTAAGGTTTCAGTTTGCATGAAAATGTTAGTTGGTTTGTTTTGGTTTTGTCTACAAATTCATTTATTATATAATTTTGAAAGCTCAATAATTCTACGCTATCCGCTAAATAGGTATGTTTTGGTATTTTTCCCATAATTTCCGCATCCACAATTTCTTAGACTTTTCATATTGAGTGGCGGAACTCAACACCGCACTTTGTTGTTAATTTAATTATAATGATTCCCTTAAGTGAGGATTAAACCAATAACTATCGCGTTAACTGTCATATGTTGTCCCGCTGCGCCACGACAGCCTCACATTTTTGTACTTTTCTTTTTATAAATTAACCTGTTTTTCCTTGAAGACTAAAGACAATCTGTCAGATAGAAATGTCAATATAGATGTAAAAAGATGTAAAGTGAAGCAGTGGCAAAAGCATGTGATTGTAACAGCGATGGTCGTGATTTTGACTTCGTGTGATAACCGGGTCTCAAGCGGTGGAAAGTGGCAAATAGAGGGTCTTAACAATAGGTTCCCTCTGTTTTAACACTGCCTTCCATGCTATTTTTCCAAGCTAAATCCAAAAAAACTAATATGAATATGCTCATATACATAAATATCAAACGTGTCTGTTTAGAATTGATAAAAATTTTAATATCGGAGAAAAATATTTCTTAGCTCACTTCCACTCAACAATCATCAAGGCGGTTATTTTTTTTCAAAACACCTTAGAAACTCTGAAGAATAAGAGGCGCCGACGTTCCACTTACATAGTTTTGAAATATTGGATGTGTAATGTTTTATTATTGTTTTGTTTTTGTTCAAGAGGGTATGCAAACGAAACTTGGGGATCCAGTGTTAAGACGCTCCGGTCCCATTAATACTTATTCACTTTCCGCCGCATGCTGGAGGCAAAGCATATTGAGTGGTGGAACCCAACGCCACGCTTTGCCTCGTTACCAGAGCTTGAGAATGAAAATATTAGATTAATTTCCTCGAATGGCAATCGAACACAACATGTCCCGTTTTCAGTCGCACGCTTGTATATATTTTCTAGAAAATATATAAACAATACGTATAAAGTATATTTTTTATATATTTTGAATTATTTAATATATATTCTTACTCTCTCTCTTTCTCCCGACTTTCGACCCTATCTTACGTATTGGAATTGTTCCATATTTTATTCCAATTAGTAAAGAATTTAATAATATTTTTACTTATGAGACAAGTTTTTTTTTTTATTAAAGTCAATTTCGTTACTTTTAATAAATTTAATAAACAATTAAAATTTTAAATTTATGTTGATTAGTTCCTTTGCAAAATCATCTGTCCCGAATACTTATAATATTCAACGATGAACATTAGAGCGTATTATTTTTAAAGTGTTGTAACGCAACATTTTTTGGTTTCGTGCGGGTTCATATCCTGTTACGTACAAACATTCATAATTTTTTATATGTTTTATAAAGAAATAAATTGATCATTTTTTGTTAAAGGATGGACTACACGGCCTTATTGTAAGTAATACAATAAAACATACTATTTCTCTAATACTAAGCTTTAATTTTGTAGTCACAGCCTTTTGCTTCTCGCTTCTATCACTGGATGGTCCACAGTAGGTTACAAATATTTCTATCGTTGCAAAGCTCAATTACCCAAGTCTAGATACGGTCAGCAGTTTATATGGAAAGCAGCGAACAATCCATCCTGTCCCGTACGCTCGTGCCCGTTAGCCGGCACGGCCTCCTCTACGACGATTTAATTAAAGCATTGTGCGCCCGCCGACATTAGCGTGCTTCCAATAGGCTAGGTACTGTTAAGGTGGGGTCTATTGGATTTAGTTGCTTCTATATTATAAAAAGATTGATTAGTGAAAATAAATGTGGGTTTTGTTTTTTAGTTTCACGCTCTATCCCGCATGTAGCAGGGTATGCTGAGGGAGCCTAATGTTAACACATTCCGTTTCCCACTTTCCGTCGAATCCTGGAGGCATTGCGTGATGAGTGGCGGATCTTAACGCCGCCTTATGCCTCGATACCAGAAAGAAGAAATGATAAAATTAAGTATTTCATTTCCTCGAACGGCAATCGAACATACAACTTGCCGCGTTCACAGCTACACGATTGGTTCCCTGTGCCACGACTGGCGTCTAAGAACTGTTGATACTTTTAATATATGTTTGCATGTAAATTTATAATTGAAATAGGTGTTGCGTTAATTTAATGGTTTAAATATTAATAGTTATGTTTATTTAAATTTGTAACAATTATAATAATGTGTTTATGATTTAGAAAATATCATTTGGACTCAATCATTTTGCAATTTAAATAAAGTAAATTTTTTAACTTATTTTTCATTAGTGCTTCTTTACGTATGTTTTAAGTGTAAATAACTATTATTAAAATATTAACTATTTATAACATATTATATTACGCTATAGTTAGATAATAGTAAAATAGCAAGAATATAACAGAAACAGCTTCATACCATGTAATCAAGCCTTCGCTTTAACAGTGAACTCTCGATAAGGTATTATGCGCCATTATTATGCAGTGCTCTAAGGTTTCGGGAACGCAAACTCTCGTCAATTAAGGTATCGCACAAACTCATCTTCTGTAAGTTGCATTAAACCTAAACCTATACGGCACAATGGAATAATGAGACATTGGACGGGCCTCGCCTAGATCGTTCTTAGTCAGATGGAGGGTCTAATGGGTTTTAGTGGTTTCTTTGATTGGCTCATTGGTTTATGGATATGGGGTGTTGGGAAGTTTTGTGTTCTTTGACTTACATTTATTTTAATTTTTTTTGTCACGGTTTCTTGCTTTCTGTTTTAATCGCAATTAAATTACATTTTAATATAATTTGATTTAGTAGGTATATCTTTCAGTATATATTTCATTGTATTCATTCAACAAATATCATTTTAGAATTTAATGTCGTTGTATCTTTAAAAATATGTTCGAGTAACTTCATTTTGAAACTTTTATTTTATATATTTTAAACATTTTTAAAGTGTTATTCCACACTTAGGAAAGATTTCTAAATAAATATTTTATTTTACTTATCTTTTTTTCACATTCATCACAGAGGATAGGTATAGGGGGCCTGGGAACCTACCGTTCCCATTAACGCACTTACGTTTTCCACTTGTCCACCGAATTGAATTGAAGTGTTGAGTAGCCGAACTTAACGTTGCACTTTGTTTCAACAACAAAGCAAGGAAATTAAAATATTAAATATTACATTCACCCAAATAGGAATCGAACTGGTCTTATTTAATCTGTTAACAGTAAATAAATTCATGAAACAACTAGTAAAACATTACACTATCTACGTGTATGTATGTGCCCTCTAGCTGAAGAGAAAATCGAATGTAATCTGCAATTAATTGAACATCGGCGATAAAATTCTTCATTGCACCACCTCAACTCTTCGCACGTACTAACTAGTTTGTGAATGTTGTGGGAAATTTACTAATGAGATACATAATTAAGGGGCCGTTGAAGAAAATTGTTAACTCAACTACCCACATTAAACAAGATGGTGGATACATATATTAATTTAATTAGATTTTTATCTGTTCGGTTCATTTTATATGTTATTTTGTAAATACTGTGTTGAATGAATTAGTAAGTTTGTGTTTTTTAGTAAAATTAGAATATGTTGTTGTTTAATAATAGAAATATTTACATACAATGGTAATGGATGTGGTGATTTAATATCTTTTGATTTAATTTCTCTATTGTGATCGATTTTTCGAATAATTGAGTGAAGGCATTGTTTTTTTTATTTTAGCTTCACGCTTAATCTATGTGTATAGCATGGTAGACACAGGGAGCCTAGGCTGCCTGGGAATCTAGTGTTAATACACTCCGTTCCTATTAAAACATCTCCGCAATTAAATTTTCTCACAATTCTGGAGCCGTGCTATGCCTCGTTACCAGAGCGAGGAAATGAAAATATTAAATATTTTATTCCCTGCAGTGAACATCGAATCCAATACGTCGTGTTTACAATCGCACAAGTGCCCCTGCACCACGATTGGCCTCATCATATCTTAAATATGTATGATTTTTAAATAAGAAATACGATATGATAGAGTTGTATAATAATGTGTTCTACTATAGGTATTCGTTTCTAGTTGCGTCGGAAATATTTACGCCTGTGGGAATCAATCGCGCGCGGGCACGCGGCGAAAGTGAATTATAATACCTTGATTGTTATTGTTATTCGTCAGTAATGTTATGTATATTTTTTGTAATGTTACCTATATTGTTTTTCAAAAATTTCCATTAAATCGCAGAGACCTGACAAGTAACCTAAACATTTCACACAAGCGTGTAAACGCGGAAGGTTGGGATTCGATTCCCACTCGGGGGAGTCAAATAAAATCAGCTTCACGCAGAGGGAACATAGTCCTAAGCCACTCCGTTCTCCATTTCTGTCCAAATTTTGAAGACATTGCGTGTTGAGCGGAACTGAACGTCGCGCTTTGCCTCGACACCAGCGAAGAAATGGAAATATAAATTTAAATAAATATTTCATTTCCACGAGTGGGGATCGAACCCACAACCAGTCGTGCTTTACAGTCACACTTTGTGCCACTGCGCCACGACCGGCCTCGGTCGGAATCACTCACCACTGATTATGACACTCGAGAGAATGATTATTCATTTATTAATATTTCCATTTCTCCGCTCCGTTATCAAAGCAAAGAGGGGAACGGAATTTCTTAATCTTATAGATTTCTTTTACCTACCTGGAGTCACGTATCAAAAAAATGACGTATATTCCTATTTATATCGCAAATATTGTTTTCCCAACACGCGTATATATATTCCTTGTATATATAATGAACACTCCATCTCTTCTAATTTACAATTTTGAACTTACAATTTCAATAGTGCAGAGTCAGAGTTCGGTGCTAGTGTAGGTATGCCCACCGCTCCCTCCGTGTTCTCACGAGTCGCTGCTTGTTCGACTGTCTCCAGACGACACGGATTTTAATCGCAACACTGTCATTGCTGATTTATCTTTAGATGCTCGCTTTGCTAAGATTTCCCATTTCTGCTGTACCTGTTTTCCAACCGCTTAATATGTGTGGGGAAATATATATATAAATGTTATTTTAATTGCAATTTCTTTTCGTCTATTTTTTGTTTTCACGCTGTATCCCACACATAGCAGTGTAGGTGATGGGAACCTAGGAACATAGTGTTGTGACTCTCTATTTTATTCAAAATTTGATATGTTAGGTATTAGTTGTATAATTATATTATTTTGTTTTACAAATAAAAAATAAAATAAATGTTTAGTTTTATAAATTCTACCTTAAATACAATACGCCTTTATTAAAATAACTATATTCACTTTAAAATTCTTATAATAGACCATCGAAATTTATACTGTTTTTTTTATTGTACATTATAAATTTATAAGATTGATATATCAGAGGACACCAGACTTGGGTACCAAATTATATCGAAATCCATTTGTACATAAATTAGTTACAAGCATTTAAAGACATAAACTTTTGCCTTCACTGTTGTAAGTCAATATAATATATCTCTTAATTCTATGGGTTAAAATTGCTAATGTAGTGAGTAAATACTATCGAAAGTCAACTGGGTTCCCAGTTTCCCACGTGCTATAAGAAGCCACGCCTCTACCAGGCCTATCATGTTAGCCTGTCAGGAGGACCATTGTAAAGACAATGTTGTTATTGTTACCGGAGTGGGTAAATATGGCTTATAATTTAAGATGAACAAAGGCTTTTTTGTTTTATATTAGACGTTAAGGTAGAAAGTGAATGGCCTATATTTACTTTCATTTCAATAATGAAGAAGACGTGAAATCAATAGTTTAAAATGATACTGTCATACAAATTTTATTCTATTCCTATTTATATCGCAAATGTTCCTCTTCTATTTTGAAATATTTTTTTTGTCTTCCTTCGTATGTTCTGCGTACAACGTGACATTGGCGAAGTGATAGGTGCTCAACTGGCACGCTTTGAACACCATAAACTAAGAACTGAACCGAATGTTTGTTTTAAATCACTTTTAAGTAGTTTACGAATTGATTTAAAATCGAAAGCTGTTTGTGTGTTTATATCTAGGCCTAGCGTTGATATTTTCATTTTCAACATAGGTTTTACACAACTTGCAACAAAGTAACATCTCCTATCCGAACACTTTTCGAATTGCACGTTGTCAAAAGCCCTCGAGTATATTCCTTAATCTATCAAATTACAAGCCGGCCATCATCTTAATATCCCCCGCCCCTCGAGCTTTCAATAAACCAGTACCGCATTGATAGAGCCTAATTATAGTACGAATGCGCCTGCGCATGAAGTTGAAGGGAATTTGTACGGTAATACGCTATATGTTACTGGGATTGTTTAGATTTAGTTGATTTGAACGTCTTCATGTTTGTTATTTGGTTTGATTACTGAAATTGCTTAGTTAGGTTGTGTAGTGTTGATTTATTTTGATATATTTTTTTAAAATTTAGATGTAATTTTCTTATGTATCGCTCGTGTATAACGACGTAAACAGAAAGGGCTGTTGTTCATTGTTTTTGTTCCCTCTGTATGAGAACAGACTAACGGATAAATATATTTTTTGTGTTACTTCGGTGTACATTTACAACTGTGATTGTGCATTATTTAATATTGTAATCATTGGGTTGGCTAATAATATATTAAATGAGCTTTTTATATAACCATATTCAATAATTTAATTTTAGTAACAACAATATTGTGACGGAATTCAACAAAAACACGGACTCAACTGCATTATAATAATATGATCATTTGCATACAAAGTTAGTTTTGAAAATTTACATGGAAATGTTAATTATGTTAATGGATTCGATATCCTTCCACTGACTTTAAAATTGACGATTCAAAGGAAACGTGTAATAAAAGTAATGAAAATATTTACTGGTTATTGATCTACATAATTAATATTTAAATTACATGAATTTCATTAAAAGTAGATTTCATTTGAACATTATTTTGATTTGAAGTAATAATATAAATGATTATGTACTTGTAAGACCTATCATTAAAAAAACTGTCATTATTTGAATATTTCTTTTAATTTATAACAAATCATACATATTAGTAGTACATCTAAAATTTTTATTAAAAAAAATTATTGAACTCAATTTTTTACCGCATAATAATTAACTATAAATCTATTGAAAGTTAGCACGTCCATATTACCAAGTATTATATTATATTTCTTGTTAATCTTCGAAATTATGATAATTGTTCCTCATGGAACTGTAAATTCCACTAGTATTAAGCGGATTTAGCTTCTATAGTAAAATAAAATGTCTATTATAGACATTTTATTTTACTATTTACATTTTATCGAAACACAAAAATTCCCATTTTGTACTGTTTTTTTTACATGTTCATCATATGAGATTACAATTAGGCGCAGATTTAAAGGAGTTTTCATACAAAATCTCTATCGATTGTTTGTTGTTATATTTCTCTGTGGTTTTCTGCAGAAAAATATACATAATGAAGAGTTCAAGTTAGCATTAAGTTGTTAGCGACACTACCTACACCAGTCCACTTAGTTATCGCCCTAAGCCCTACAAATCGTCCGCGTAAATGTCCTATGAAATTGCATCGTGAGTCCCGAACAGACCATAAACAATGCTGGAACGCGACGCGTTTATGATCCAGTAATGGCGTTAAAACAAAGATATCTTTTATAAGCTTGACATATCTAGGACGCTGTTATAATGTCACAATGTGAACTGATCGAAGATCGATTTTACTTATTTTTATGATTTCTTACCTTACCTTACCTTACCTTAACATTTATGCAACGATTATGCTATATTTTGTACGAAATTCGCCGCAAAAATATGACGAGCGAAAATATAAAGATGTTCCGTACAAATAAATTTTAACAACTTCAGTTTGTAGTTTGTTCGATACAAAATGAGTGCATACGCCCATAACCTTGGTTACTTGCGGGAAGTTGACCCACAAGTTCTAAGATTGATACGAAACTCAATGACCGAGTGCGATCCGCATTTGTTCGGTTTTTTGTCTTAAATTTAAATTTGCAAAAGTAATGTAATAACAAAGTAATTAACTTGAACATATAAATAGCGCGTTAGTCCTTGAGTGACAGATGTTGGCATAGTTGCTAGATATTTCACTGTCTGGCAGTCATATCAAACGCTACAATGTTTCCATTTGACGGACGGCACAGCCGGCGAAATTAAGGAGTGTAAGAAATGTAATGGTTTATACCTACCTCATGCTAGTTTAGAACCTCAAGTGTACCTCACTGGCAATAATATAATATTGGCCTAATATCTAATTTTTAAAAACCTTTGGCATTCATGTTAGATATGTATATGAACGTTTATCTCTAGACACTTTCCCTGGAACTGAGTAGAATTTCTTAAGGTTTATCTAAATAGCTAACAACTTGACAAGTACGACGACTATATAGTCTATAAAATATATATGTATGTAACATATTGCATGAAATCTAACTTCACACGGCTTTTTAACTGAAGCAAAATTATCATTTAAATAAATGTTTAGCTTGAGGCTTACATTAATATCAATACTTCAGGTTAAGCTATGTGAACAACACTTTGATGATAATGGCGATGCTAACATTACTACTAATGTTCATGAAATTGTTGGCTTAAAATTGAAAAGTAATGGTATCCTAATAACTTAAATAATAAAAATAATATTTTTAACAATTTTGTGTTATTCCATACTTAAAAAAAAAAAAAAGCTTTAGAAATTCGTAAAAATCTAACAACATAAATTTGTTGTAACAAGCGCATTAGAATTTCGAGCTAGTTTGATGTGATCATTAAGCACGCTTCGACGGTTATTAAGAGGAGCGGGCTCAAATTTCGCTACGTTAAAATTTTTATACGTTTTCTAAAAAACTAACTTCAGAAAACATTTACGAATACTATTTAAAAAATGCACGCACTTTTAAGATATCTTGTGTTTTCTTACAGTTATTTTCTAAAAATTAAAACAATTTGCCCGCTGTGGGCCTGAAAAACATATTGTTGTCTTTGAACTACTCATAAGCAAAACCTCCTTCGCGAGATCGAGCCTGTGGCTTTTTATGATACTCGAATTGAGTTAAGTATTTAATTTAAATACAATATTTCAATAGAAGATATGATAAGACGTACGTATATATTTTATTATCACCTTTACGTGATTGATAAATTGGATTTAGCTCAAGTGTATCTAACAAATAAAACACCTTAGAATCAGCATTCAGGTATTTAGTTACATAGCGTTGTATAAATAAAACTATAATTTTGTATGTGCTACAACAGCGTGCTCGTATATTCGCCACCGCGTATCTTATTACTGAATATCTTCTGCAGTATTACTGGCACTATTTATTAGATTGAGTCGTGAGACCGCGCGCGGTAGCCGGGATAAAATAAATAAATAGAATATTCTAGTAACAGGCTAATAAAGTAACGGTGTTCGCTTACGAATAGACTAGTTGTGGACTGCGACAGTCGACGGTGATTTTTTTTTTAATTAGTATAATGAGGAACGGAGTATCTTAATAATAGGTTTCGTGCTATGTGCAGGATACAGCGTTAAAAACAGAAAAAAAAAGACAATTGAACTTCACAAATATTTATTTAATAATCTCAAGTACTTTCTTATTTTAATAACGTTATGATTTTAAAGACAGTAGTTAAATATTAAAACTATAGTTTCAGTCATTTCTTTATCTCTAGCTGAGTAGTCAGAGAGAATGGAGCGCCAAACGCTACGGTAACTAATTTCTATAAAACTGTTATTTTATTGTGAAATAATTATTAATTTTATCGAACAAAATATTGCTGTAGTTTTTTTTATTTACGAACCGATTGAAATAAAACAAACACTAAATGTTAATAAAGTCGTTAAGCTGCTTCTGATAGATTAGTGTACTCAGACGATTAACAGACAAATTTTAAAAATCATTCTTTTGGGTTCTACAATATTTACAAACCCCAATAATAGATTAGCCATAAATCTTGACAGACAGAGTAAGCAAAGATACAAGGGTTAGCGATATTATATGTAAAAAACTTGACGATATTGTGAAAATAAATAATATTGCATGCAATTCACCGAAAAAAATATTTCATGGATTTGAATAGGAGGAAAGCTACGTTGAATACTGTCATCAATCACGAGATGGCATAGGAGTTTTGTCTTAAAGCCCAAATAAAATTGTATCCTTAAGATTAAAAGTACAATTAAAACATTTTGAAAGCAGTGGTTCAAAATAGAAGCAAGACGTAACGACTAGTTGTTTCATAAAGTTTCATATGTAGCAGTACATAGCAATAATCCCGTTTGTTTGTCGATATATTAACGATTGATTAAATAACATTCGCAACTGCGCGGGCGCATATCGTAACGCCGGGTTTATTGCTCTATTACGCTATTATAATTTACGACTACGTATTGAACAGTTTAAATGTTGTTGGGGCTTTACAAATAAAATATATTAGTTCAAAGATCTAATGGTTATGGTTTTTTTTCAAAGGATATTATGACTTTTTGCAAATTCTTATCTTCATTCGATTATATTTCGACTCATTATTCATATTGATGAATGACTGAATTTCCGTATTGTGCAGACGGTGCATATTATATCTATTCTTGAATATCTATATAGTATAATCGATACTTCTTAATAGCTAATTAGAAAATATTTTGATTAAGTCATTTGTGAATGTACGCAAGGAAATAAAAAGCTCAATTTTAGCACATATATCTGTATCCAATAATAAAAACAAGCTGTATTCCGTCTTTTCCCGCAGGGAGACAGAGGAAACTTCGTGTATCCCTCTGTGTACACTCTTTGTTGAGTGACGGAACTCAACGTCACCGTAAATATTATTTATTTCTCCGATTTAGATTCGAACCAACAACAGTCGCAATCATAGTAAAAAAAATAAGATATATATATAAAATATTTCATTAAAATGCTTGAGCCGCATTCAAGTGCATCTGAATTAAAAATATGACTCCGAAAGTCTCGTAAATTGTAAACTGATCGCGCTCTCGCGCATTACCTCTTAAATATTGCGGTTTCTTGCATAAATCGCTGTGCTTATAAAATACTTTATGATGCCAACAAATAGTGTCCGTTTATGTCGAAGCTTTTCCGCCCAACGTTGGTACGGCTTTTTGTTTGAAATGGCTTACCTGGCATGTATGATATAAAGTTAATTTTGTAATTCATATATTATTGGTTTTACGTCATACAAAAAAATTATGTTTGTTTTATTTTAAATCTATACTGAAAATTATTATGTTGTTGTTGTTGTTATGTTGGGTACCTACGCTTTTGCTTCTTGTTACGTTATTCTTTAATGATTCCAGGAAACAATTGCCCTTAAAAGGCAAATCATTTTAAAAAATCTAAATATGTGCAGATGTAGCATTTTAAAAATAATTTATTTATCAGATATTTTGTATTTCATTTTGCTTACTCGTCACTTAATCTCAACCTATTCTTATGGGTGGCCTATATAAATAAATATAAAATGGGTATTATGTATGTAAAACGACAGGCGACAGTTTAGTTAATGGTTCCAGCGTCTAGAGGTTTATCGATGTCAATAATAGTTTTAGTGCGCCAGTGTCTTTGTTCGCGTGTAGGTATTAGCATAAAGATTAGTTGTAAATTGCTTCTTGCTGTATCGCTATTATATTGTTTATACGATACGAACGTACGAACTGGGATGATGAAATGTTTGATGTTAACTTTTGATCTGTGGAATTGATCTTTTTATTCAATTATATTACAATTATAACATTAGTTAGTGGCGCCGTAGTTGCACACTTGTAAATGCAACGGTGATGGGTTCGGTTTCTACTCGTGGAGATGAAATATTTAGTATTTTACACTTCCGTGTCGTCCGATTTGCTCAATGTCCCGAAAATTCAGCGGAAAGTGAAGATCGGTTAGTCTTAACTCAGTTTTCTCTGCCTATCCTGCTATATGCAGGATACAGCGTGAAACAAAAAAAAATATAACCCATTGTGATCTTAAATTTTATATAGTTATAGTATGTTTGTAAGATAGTAAGAATGTAAGAATATGTTCTTTTATTAATAGATATAGTTTATATAATATACATAGTTAATAGTTGTAAAATAAATAAATAAAAATAATATGCATGGTAATACATAGAATACATATGGTTATGAATAATAGAATCAATATATTTTCAATGTTATATTAATCTAGAGTATTTCATGTATGGAAGTCCTGAGCGTCGCAACCGTCATGTAAGTCAAACTGTTAAGTACTACGGTATTAATAAATATGGTGCACTCAAAGACTCGTACCAAATAAGAACTTATATAATTATATAATAAATATAATATAATAATTTAAATTCTGTAATGCCACGATCTTTTAGGATCAAATTTCTTATAAAGGCAATATATGTGCAGGGGCAACACATATTGTGGATCAAAGCGAACTTTGACCAATATTACAATATTGTATATTGCTTGATGTCGCGGAGGCTGATGTGATGGGCTATGCGAACTGTTATAGCGACATTAACATAGTATGTTGTGACTGATGCCGTTTCGCAGTGCGCTCGCGGTACGTAATTTATGCTTGTAAGGCGTTGGTCGTTGACATATTGTATAGTGTACTTTAGTGTAGTGTGCATTCCATCGACTTTTATTGATCTCACAAATCAATCAACATCACGAATCACCATTCAAATATAATCTTAATATAAACAAGCGTAACAAGTACCTTCAGAAAAATCACACAAACCTCCTAGAGAGTTCAATAAGACTGTTGCAGCCGCAGTCTGGTAGGAATTCACGGTATAGTGGCGGGGCGGTGCCCTTGCTCTTTCTTCCTTTTATTATAATTAGCACGCAGCTAAAGTAAAGAGAAAGATAAGACGCGCTCTTGGCTTTTCTTCGGAAGAGCTTCGAGTTATGACAAAGTAATATTGTCGAG
>DWAP01000427.1:0-21756 GCA_018230625.1 Heliconius eleuchia
CTTTTGAAATTTTCTTTAATGTTTTTAAATAAGTCGTCAGCAGATTTCTCTGTTTCTTCTAAACCAAAAATAATTATATTGTTGTCTTTATTTCCTCTTTTTAGATTTTCAATTTCTTTCTCTAGGTTGCTGATTTTTTGTTTTAATAGTTTATTTTCTTCAATAATAGGAACTAGCTTTTCGTCCATCCTGGCCATTATATTTTGCGTTAGAGATTTTGTTAGTTCGGCGGACTGCATTTGCATTTCTAGTTTCATGTTCTCAAATAGTAATTGAAATTGTCCTTCCATATTATTGAAATAAATTACGTCAAACGGAACGCAAAGAATGAATGGTTTATCAGCAATATATTTCCTTATAATATAGTGGCAACACTATGATAATGCCAACTTTCCAAACTGAAATCTGACGCTGTCCAACTGACGTTATACTGGTATTATGATACTTAAATTTCTAACCTCGAATTGCTGACTTGGATGATCGGCTGTACTTTTTGTTAGATCAATCTTGAGAAAATTCACGAGTTATATCATTTATGTCTTCTGCTATTCTAGTGTTGTAATTTAAACTACGTTTTCCTCAACTTTAAACTTTTTAAATATTATTATAGAACAATTTTATACGGATAGATAAGAATAGTGTTGACACTTTGACGACCGGAAACGGAATTTCTGGATCTAGTTGAATAAAATACAAGCGCCTACAGTACAAGCGCCGTCCTTCTCAAATGGAAACGCAGTGAAGAACGGAATCATATATCACTATTGTCACATAAAGTGAAATGTTCGCCGAAATACTGTAAAATACGTAAAATCGTCACACTTTACGTCACTCCTCATTATGGGCATATCTAGGTATATTTTCTGGGAGCGAGAGGGTCTTTAGCCTTGAGCTTTGAACAGATATGTTCGTGTAAGCGTCATTCTTTGAATTTTTCTGAACTCATTTTTTTAGTAAAATTTCTGGGTGCCTGGCACACGCCTATTCTGGGGTGGGCATAGTCCATCCAAGACCAACCTCCCCCTCCGCCTCTCTATTCCTACGCCCATGGTCCGTAATTTACTGCACCTCTCTAGTAGGTAAATGATAAATGTAATGTACAAAGTGCAAAATTGTAGACAAAGTTATCTACTTTCTCTTTCGACCTAGTGCAAGTTGCATTTGATAACAAATATAAATTACTGCATATCATACAAAACAATATATTGTTTCAGATTATATGT
Source organism: Heliconius eleuchia (assembly GCA_018230625.1). Lineage (NCBI taxonomy): Eukaryota > Metazoa > Arthropoda > Insecta > Lepidoptera > Nymphalidae > Heliconius > Heliconius eleuchia. Next base: position 1,224 of record DWAP01000427.1, read on the forward strand.
TACTCTGATTGGTATTCAAGGCTATGTGCATATAAATAGCACTGCACACAGAAATTAATTTCATAGGATTTAAAATGATGTGAACATGGTATGGGCTGTTTGTATTTCAAAATAAACGTGTTATTTTTCCAATGCATATTATTTACACGATACTAAAAAAAATACAATTTTTTTTATCAGTCTGTTTCTCTGTTTCTCTGTTGTTTAGGCTCTCGGGAGAGTTACAGAACGACTGAAAGATATATTTTTTTCCACAGATATGGATTAACCAATTTTTTTTCCTATTAAGAACGCATAAATAAATAAAAATTAGTAACCCATATGGTTAAAATTACAACAGTTTATAGTATATAATAACAAAAGCCTCAGACACGCCGCTAGTCTTAAGTCTTAACATAAAATTTCGAAATATGCTACTTTCTAAACAGACGATATTAATTTTCATATACCTACTAACTACTTCATACGGAAAGTAAAAGTTGAGAGAATATATTCTCCACAGTGTAATTAAACGTGCATATGCATTGCAGTGAAACGGTTGTTATATTGACGCTCTTGATCCAATTTTTTCTTTCCAAAATACCACATACATTAACAAACATATTGAAAATAATATTTTGTTGTAAAAATGTTAATTAAAATCAGCTTCACACTGTACCCCGACAGCACACAGCAGAGTAGGTACAGGAAACCTAGTGATATGACACCCCCCCACTTTCCCCCCGAATGCTGTTCTGCTGTGCTGTTCCCCCCAGTGTGAAGAAATGAAAACATAAAGTTAAATAAATATTTCATTTCCTCGAGTGGGGATATCGATCCCACAACTAATCGCGTTTAGTCAAGACACTTTGTGCCTGCGCGCCACGATGAGATGTTGTATACAGATTGTATTTCTATTGTCCTAGAATATTACGAGTAATTTCCTTTCTTTTCCATTAGTTTCGTTAAATAAAAAGTTTAAATAGCAAATTTTTTAACATGCAGCAAATGACACTTGATGTATTTTATCAAATATTAATTCATTAAATATTATGACATTTGTCCGTTGCCTAAATAGGTATTTTTTTATATCACATATTTTATATTTTCTTTTACGATTAATCAAATAAATTCCTTTTCTTAGTGACCTCGAATCTTAAATGTGTACTTATTTATAATTCAAAAGATTTTTTTAAATACTTGGAAGCTAGTCGTGGCGCAGGGGCACAAAGTGTGACTGTAAAATCGACTAATTGTGGGTTCGATCCCCACTCGAGGAAATTAAATATTTATTTACAACACACAACTCAACACGCAATGCCTCCAGAACTCGGCGAAAAGTGGGGAACGGAGTGTCTTACACTACCCCTTCCCTCTGCCTACCCTGCTGTGTGCGGGATACAGCGTGAAGCTGATTTTTTTTTGGTAATATAATAGCGTTCTCTTTTTAATTAATATTAAAACATTATTTTTCTGATATTGCTATTACTACATCAGCCATTCGAACATTGTACATTTATCTTATAGTTTAAATTTGACAGAATTTAATTTTTAGTATCCAAATACAAACACACCTATTACGAATAGGGAAGTGAAACAATCGAGTAGTTTACACACTATAAATAATGTATTAGAAGAATAATATGCGAGTCAAGGTCGCCAACGTATGCACTATCAGGAAGTAAAGATGTATATTTTGAAATCTTTAACGCATATAAGTTTTTATTGGTTTTCGAGATTATTACTTAGATATATTAGATAAGACTGCATTAAATATGTTTAATAAAAAAAATATTTATAATATACAAATCTTAAAACTCTCCTGTCGGTTACTAAGGCCCGTATCTATAAATCACTCTCAGATCTGCGATCGTTCTTGAGAAGCCGTTTTCATTCATAGATAGTTATGTTATCTATGAATAACAACGTCCTCTTAAGATCGATCTTAGACTTGAGAGCGGTTTATAAATAAGGGCTTAAAGTGCGTGACAATGCAACAACATTAGTTTTAATGGACGTAGAAAAGTAAAATTAGACAAGGAAATTCCTTAGGAACTGCAGGACAGCATTAAGACAGGATGCCCTGAAATTCTTACGATTAAAATAGTAATTCACTTTAGAGCATTACATGCTAACGAAATTGTTTTCAAATGTCTATAATGTACCTACTTTATCATGAAAACATTTCATTTCAATATTTTATACGCAATTTTATGTTGATTTTTTTATATAAAAACATAAAACAAAATATCTTACCCATACAGGATCCGGATAATCACAAATTTCTGATATCTGCCTTTTGATTATTTCCTTATCTTTATCAAATGATCTTTCTAAAAATACAAATTCCGAAAATTTCCACATCCAACCTATAGGTGGTAAATACTGTATGGATTTCTTCGCGTAGGCTTTGCAATTCTAAAAAAAAGGCACAACATGAAGTAATTAATGAATTTTATCTAAATTTATGTATTATATAACTTTTATAATAAAAGGTACCAAGGAGTTAGTGGTATTATTAGTCAAGACATATTTACTATATATTTATATTAAACGTATTAACAACTAATATTATAAAGCTGAAGAGTCTGTTTGGTTTAACACTTTAATCTCTGGAACTGGTTTCGAAAGATCTTTTTGCGTTGTCTAGTTACCGAGCAAGCTAAGTTATTTTGAAGTAGTGTAGGTTCGATTCACACTGTGCCTATCCATAGCGTGCGGAATGATTTACTTACAAGGGAAGGCGCGGCTTTAAATTTCGCCACTTAACACGCAAAGCCTCGAGAAGTCATCAGCGGAAAGTGGAGAATAGAGTGTCTTAAGATTAGGTTCCCATCTGCCTACCCTGCTATATGCAGGATACAACGAAAAGCAAAAGAAAAATTGAATTCGCCTATTTAGACAAAGACATGACAGAAGACATGGTTCAACCACCTTACATACTGACTACTACAGTGACTTCTTTGTTGTCTATATATCACAAACCGGCGTGCATTTACATAAAATAAAAAAAAAACGTAAATTTATCAAACTGAATTCATGTAAAAAAAAATATTAGCTTCGCACACATAGCAGAATATCCAGAGGGAACCTAAGAATTTAGTGTTAAGACACTCCGTTCGTATTGAGATACTTCCATTCCCCATTTTTCGCCGTATTCTGCAGACATTGCGTGTAAATATTCATGAGATAACTAGTCATATAGCATTATGAATCACATAACGCGTCAGAGCTTAAGGATAAATGCATCATATAATTTTTCAATTGTATCAATAGTCTTATACTACTTTGCTTATTGATACAGAGGAGAATATTATTTATATAAGTTTAATGGAAAAAATATGCAAATAATTCCACATGATAACAGAATCGTCCGTTTGAACGATTACAAACTAGGTTAACATAAAACGAATAGGTGATATATTTATTATTTTTCATATAAATTATGCAAATCTTCTATAACGGTATATTTACTGGCACGATCGCCGATTAAAGTAAAAAAAAATATACTTATTCCCACTAATCTAGTACGTAGCAAATTTTCAGAAGCATTCGAATTTCTCTATAAGTATATATGACATATTTTTAAACATTTCTAAAGTGTTATTCCACACTTAGGAAAGAAAAATACTTATTTAGAAAACGAATAAAAATTTGAACCTAGCTTCTAAATAAGTATATATTTTTCTATACATTATTTGGTTATTTAATAATTTTTTTCAGCTTCACGCTGCTCCCCGCGTGCAGGGTAGGCAGAGGGTGCGTTATGTTACAGACATTCCGCCGCGAACTTTTCGCCGAATTCTAGAGCCATTGCTCACTTTGCCTCGACACCAAAGTGAAGAAATAAAAATATTAAACAAATCATTTCCCACTACACCATGGGTAGAAAATGTAGGAATCGAACCTACAACTATTGTTATGATTATTTTGGGGGTTTTGTTAATTGAACATTTGTTTAAGTTCGTTAATAATTTGTTATCTACCTTTTATAAAATGTTTGTTTATTGTTAAATATACTTAAATTGCTAATTAAGAGACTCGTTATCTTCTTTCTATATATATATAAAAGGACATGTACCTAACTGACTGAGGTAAGACGCACACACAGCCGTAACCGCTGTGCGTAGAAAAGTGAAATTTGGACTGATGTTTATTTTTATAATCTGGACATCCACTAAGAAGGGATTTTGAAAAATTTTAACCCTAAAGGGATGAAATATAGGTTGAAAGTTTGTATGGTTTTTTTTTAAACAGCTCCGATTTTAATAAAAAATTAAATTCAGACTGTTAAAATATTTAATTGAACACGTGGTTCGTGGTTTTTTCAGAATTCGCCCCTAAGGGTGCAAATAAGTAGGCGAAGGTGCGCGCGCCCGCTCGTATTATAAATAAATTTATAAACTACGCACATAACATACGTACAGTGTAGATAAGGTGTAATTACAATAACAATTACAATATTACAGATCATTTATTCAAAGAGAAATTAAATTAATCAATATTAGGGCAAATGCAGCATAATAAAATAATTATAGATGGGATTACGCTAGCGGGCAACTATTCTCTATAAATTTCATATTTAGCAATATTAAAAGAAAATTGAAAGTTCTTTTAATAAAGAACAAAACGTTTTCGGAAAGGATAAAAGACGGAATTACTAAGTTCCATGTATAAAATACTGTATCTATCAGTGAAAGGGTTATAGTAAAATAAAGCTGTTTTTAGCTTTACGCATCCCATAGGGTAGGCACCCATCAGGATAGGCAGAGGGAGCCTAGTATTAAGACACTGCATTTATCACGTTTCGCCGAATTTCTTCATTGCTTGTAGAGTGGAACTCAACGCCGTACTTTGCCTTGTAACCAGACAGGGAAAGTGAAAATATTGAATAATTTATTACCTATCAATCTGTTGCATTATCAGCCACATGGTTGTGTACGCCAGGACGGACACAATAATTGTTTTTTACTTATTTGGAAAAATAACATATATTTTTTTATAAAAAAATCCTTATACATATTTTCTTCCTTAGATGTTTGATACTAAGAACCACTTTAATAATCATCTTTTATACAAAATGTTATATGAGTTAAATATATAAATTGTATTATTTGTTATAGATATTAACATTATATTTAAATATGATGTCTATTATCTTTTCATGGTAAGCATAAGATAGTTATTGTTATCAATGATTCTATAAAATTCAAAAATTCAGATTTGGAAAAAAATCTATAATTTTATCTTATCAAAATGTATAATAATCACAATTCGAATATATCATTAATTTATCAAAGATTTCCACTGGTCAGTAACAAAGATATCCGACTAGCAGTAATAAAAATTATATTTTCATATAAATTATATGGGTACTTTTTGAAGATAGTAAGAGTAAGTAGGAGTATGTTTTAAGTTCAAATCTAACTTTTTTCTTATTGTAAATTATTCATTATTAATAATATATATGTAAATGTGAAAGTGGAAAGTATATTTAAAATATCTTCATAAAAAATGAAAGGCTTAAGCAAAAACAATAGATTTAAAAAAAATGCCCTATATTCCCTACATAAAAAAAATACTTTGTAAATCAGTTAAATTTGAATATATAATTTGAATATATAATTTTTAGCTCCAACTATTTGTGTTATGAGAAGTTAATTTTGTAATACTATAAATGTTAAGTTTACGTGGACCGGTGATAGACTAAGAAATATATTAACTGTGCCATAGTTTTTACATTGTATTGCTGAACTTATAATTGCATAATATTCTAAACAACTATTTTATTGTAGAAACAACTATGTTACTATATATTTGAGCAAGTAAATGAAAATAATTCATTCCTTTAAGTGGGGATTGTATCAACAATTGTTTACAATCAGACACTATATTTAATGTAAATAGAAATGTAATGTAAAATACTTACTCCTAAAACTTGTACACCGTCACAAAAATGCCAACCCATTAACCAGTCTATTTCATAACTATGGTTCATAATTAGATAGCCATGTTCCTTTCCATAATACTTATCATATTCATCTTTTTTTATATATATTGACAGTTTTGTCCCTGACCACCATTCAGACATAAACACTAATTCTGAAAAAAAAAAGAGGTAAGTTTATGTATTTCTCCTAATTTACATTTTTGAAACTATAGATATTAGAAAAAATCTAGAATAAGCCACATTTATATCCAAGAAAGTAACATCACACTTATATCCAAATCACATTGAACCTAATGCCATTGTGATTTACAATCAGACACTGCACCACAATGACCTCACAAGCAAAGTTAAGGTTAAAATCAACATATTTAAAGAATATTAAATGTACTTACGACAATAAAATGAGTATGATAGATAATAGTTTATTTTTCTATATAACACTTTATTGAAAGGCTTAAGGCTAAAAAATAAAATTGCCTGGATAATGCTTAATATCAAGCCTGAAGTAAAATATGATATAGCAAAACATAAGTGAACTATAGTTGACTGCTTCAAAATGTTTAAGTAGAGCATCTTGCATGGGTATTTTCATAAAATCTGAAACAATGTCTTTTAATAATGATTCTATCGATAACACAAGCGAAAGACAAAAAGGATTTTTCATAAGTAGATAATTTCAAACACGAAATAATTTTATTGATACCGTAAATTAAAGATTCTAATCATAATAAAGGTTTGGGGTTAAATATTATCTATAATATTGTGGTTAGCTAATTTAAATGTCAATAAGAACAAATTGTTAAATTATTAAAATAGTTTTATAATGAGAGAAGCAATTATATTTATTTTATTCATGTCGCCGAAGTACACATGGTGCTAAAGAACGAGGAATTAAGATAAATTAATTGTTTATTTACACTGTTTTATTTTTAAATTGAATAAACTATAGTGTTAAATGAATGGTATAGAGTATCTCTAGCACTTTACGCGTATTTACAGACAAATTTTCTATTAAAAGGTTACCAAATATACTTTGTACTTACAATAAGTAATTTAAAAAAACGCTATTATTTCAATTCTTAAACATATTTCACTATTATATTTACTTCCTTATACTGAACAGATACTCCATCAACAATCAGGAATTTATTTTATAAAGGACAGGAATCGCCGAATAGTAGGTACTAAGTACTTAAAATATCAAATACGGTCCCTGACACCCGCACAGAGTAATAAGTAAATACTAAGTACATCACAGAATCACAAACAGTTGCTGTGGCAAAGAAAAATCGACTCAAAATAAAAAATCGATAATTTACTGAAATATATGTCAATTTCTGTAAATAATAGCGTCCGTCAACAGCGATAAAGTCCATTAAAAAAAATAGTGTAAATCTCAATAATATGATCACTTTTTATGACCTTTTGAATACCTATTTATGTTTTAACGAACTCCTTTGCTTACAAAAATTCATTAACATTCTTAACGAATTATTTAAATTGAAATAATATAATTTAACCCGTAACGAAAACACGCTGCATTTTTTAAAGATTTGATTTATGGCATTTCGAGCGCGCCAGCTGAGAACTAATCAATGAAGACTTTGTGTACGTTTTTGTATATGTTTGTATATTGTTTTACAAAGAGAACCGAACGTAAAAATTAACACATTCTGTAAGCTGAACATATCGTTCGTTTTCGTTCAGAAAAATGAGCCGTTGGAACACTACTAGCTCTAGTCACTCTAGTCTACTAGTCACAGAACTGTTAGCCTGGCCACACGTACAATAATATTCTTACACGACAATATTATTGACACTAACCATAAAACTAAATTTTTAGATATCTAAAACAATATCAAAATACCGGTCGCACATACACAGTATTATTGACAATTCATACTTTATTGATAATATTATTGTACGTGTGCGGCCAGGCTTACTGTTATAAAATTGCTTATGTAAAATAAGCATTACGTGATAGTTCCCATATAACTAATATTATAGTTATATGTTTAAATATAGTTATGTTCTGTCCTTTTGAGTTAGAGATGTCTGATGATGGAAAAACATTGATGTCATATTTTTATGCCGATATCGATATTGCTTTTGCACATATCGTCATCAAAAAATAAAACAACTATTATATCACACAACATCTACACGACGACATTTTAATTAAAACAAAATGTTATTAAAAATTAAAAACATATTATAAAACACATTATATGTCCAAATACTTTTTATCAATCGACTATAAAATAATAATTTTGATGATGTATATATCCCTGCTGCTGCCTGCTGACATCGATGTTACGATATTTTATTTAATGCCACATTGATGTTGGCCCTACTTTTGGTATATGATATATGTATTCTGTTAATGGCCAGCCTCAATGGCCCTCTCCACGAATGTACCAGGCAGACAATTAACCGCATAGAATGGCGTTGGACTGTGTGGTGCACTGCCAACGTTTGAAAAGGACGACCACGACCGCTCTGCCAAGAGTATGTATTCTGTGGTTCTATGGACTGCTGGACTTAGGGATGCCCGATGTTACAAAAACATCGATGTTAACATCGATGTCAACATCGGAGTTAAAGCATCGATGCTCGATAAAAATCGAAAGAAAACATTGATTTCAGCCAACATCGATATTTTTCGCACATACCGTCATCAATAAATAAAAAATACTGGACAAACGTGAATCTTGGTGGTCAACGTCATCCATGGGGTCTCCCTAGATCCCGGAATATATTAATCGATGATGCTGACCTCATCACCAATGTGAATGACCCTAACTATGTAGGTAGGGCCACATACAATCGCAGTCACACAAGCTACACTCTTTTGTTTGTTAGTTCTTGGAAAAAGAGGGAATCAAGAGTCCTAGCTCGGACCGAGCGAAGCAAAGTCCTCCACTACAAACTTTGCCACACTGTGTTCTCATTTGTTAGTACTTTCCACAGTAACCAAGCCAAGGTCAGAGCTCTTCTAGCTCGACCTCCTAAGGCCCAGTGACGCTGTAGAGGCCAGTAGGGCCAACAGCATACTGCCCATTCAAAAAAGGAAAACGTAACACGAGTCGACCTAGCCCACCGAGGATTCCATACAAAGATTGGAGCTTTTCCTGAAATTCAACCTTAGCTTAGCCAGAGCCATTACACCTAATACCTCACTTGAACTAGCGGCTTTAATACCTTATCTTGTCCCCCTTTTATGGCTATTATTTCTTAAGAATTTAACCATAAATGTATAGTTTCTTATTTTTTTCCGAATTGGTTGATTAGTAGATGCTAGCTGCCAAATTTCATAATTCTGGGTCAACTGAAAGTATCTTATTAATTTTGATTCTCTTTATAGAATGGAAATACGCGTTTTTTTGCGATATAAACGGTCATATCTTCTTTTAAGTAAATGTACGAAATACGTTTTTTTTTTCAGGAAATCTTGGGGTCGTAGATATGAGTATACGGTTTGAATCAACTCGATATCTAAAAGGGTTCTTGAGATAAAGGCTCTTGACAGACAGACAGAAGTGATCTTATAAGGATTTCTTTTCCATAAAAAGTAGGAAACCCTAACTACTACTATATCACACGACATTTTAATTAAAACAAAAATCAAAAAGTTATTGAAAATTTAAAACATAAGAGCGTAAAAACACATTATTTCAATCGACTGTAAAAATAATAATAAATTATTATGTCTAAAGCCAACACATGTACGCGATTAATGTATACGATGTTTTATTTAATGCAACATCGATATTTTAACAGCTATAAATCGATAGTCATCGGGCATTCCTAGCTGAACTGTGATGTCACATCACAGTTCACATCACAGCTCACTTCACTGATGTGAAATTGTGATCACGGGTCAACCTATTAAGCTGTTTCTGAAATCTGAAACCGAGTGTTTTTCTTTGACGTTCTTATTTATAGTTTTTAACTTTTTACTCTGTTATATCGTCTGAAATTATCAAATGAAAATGAAAGAATCAACCTCTAAATTTCTACTTTACCCTTAAAAACGTTAACTATCAAAAAAGTATTGTATATTATAATTTACATTATGCACTTTATCAATAGAAATGATAAAATTGTCAAAAATCTTACAAATATACATACAATTCAATTAAAACATAACCAAAGATATTATAGTATTAATGAAAGAACTGTAATATTAGGTATTGAAACATCATGTGACGATACAGGAATTGCTGTCGTTACTGGGAGGGGCAATATATTAGGACATTCATTATATTCTCAAAATGCTCTACATACAAGATTAGGTGGAGTTAATCCAATGTTCGCGCGAGACATGCACCGCAATAACATTGATGTCGCTGTAAATGAAGCATTAAAAAAAGCCGCCTTAAAAATCCAAAATGTAGATTATGTAGCTATAACAGTTAAACCAGGTTTACTAGTAAGTTTACAAATAGGTGTGAAATATGCAAAATATTTATCAAAAATATATAATAAGCCATTAATACCAATTCATCACATGGAAGCACATGCCTTAGTGGCTCGGATGTATCATAATATAGATTTTCCATTTCTAGCACTCTTGATATCTGGTGGACATTGCTTGCTAACAGTAGTACAGAATGTAGATGATTTCTTATTACTTGGTAACTCTCTAGACAATGCACCAGGAGAAGTTATGGACAAAGCTGCTAGGAGAATGAAATTAAAAAATATTCCAATTTTTTCGGAAATAGCAGGGGGAAGAGCTATAGAAATAGCTGCTAAATATTCAAAGAATCCTTTTTTATTTGAATTTGCTACACCATTACTTAAGAACAGAGATTGTAACTTTAGTTTTAGTGGTGTAAAAGATGCTTTAATTCGTCAATTGGTGAAAAAAGAACAAGAACACAATATTAAAGGGGATGAATTAATTCCTGAAATGTATGACCTTTGTGCTGCTTATCAGAGAGTTATTGCAGAACATATAGCCCATAGAACAGAAAGGGCTGTCCAATATTGTTTAAAAAATAAATTATTAAGTGAAACAAGTAAAAGTATTGTTGTATCAGGAGGTGTAGCATGTAATGACTTTATCTTCAAAGGTATAGAATACATAGGTAGTAAATTAGGCTGCAGTGTATATAGACCTCCACCAAAAGTATGCACTGATAATGGAATTATGATAGCTTGGAATGGTGTAGAAAAGTTAAGACACCAATGTCCTATAGAAACTGTGAGTTTTGATTGTATTGATCCCAAAGCTCCATTAGGCACAAATATTACCAATGATGTAAGAAATGCTAACATTTATATTAAAGTGACTCGATTAAAGAGACTCCTTTTGAGCTAGATATGTTGTTTTATTTAAATAAAACAAAATAAACATATTTGTAATCATAATTATATTGGTAAAATGTATAATACTTATTTAGCAATTTTCAATTCAAATATTGTTATATATGACAAAAACATCTTTAATTTGGTTACTGTAATATCATATGTATATATTTCACACATTTCTGCTTTGGTGCCGAATAGAGTCAACCAATGTCTTATAAGTTTTATAAATGATACAATTAGGTCAAGTCAATAGAAAACCAAAGCTGTAAACTTAATAGTTGTGGGTTCAATCCCGTCTTTGGGGAATAATCATGTTTAAATTATTTTCATATTCTGCTCTGATAGATAGTTCCATTACTCAACATGCTAAGTTTTAGAAAGAAGGAGGAAAGAGGAGGAGCTGAGTTTATTAACATTAAGGTTTCCTCTGCCTACCCAGTTACAAGCACTTTATTGGCAGGAACCACAACCATTGAGTTTAAAGTGTGAAGCTGTTGTTAATTAGTCAGTAAATCTGAATATACACTGGCTCATCTGATTGCAAACTCAGCTGACATGGGTTTGACTACTGCTAGAGGAAAAGGGTTATTATTTCCTCTTACAAGACAATACACAATTATGTTCAATGTGAAAATTTCCCTATGCTTATCCTGCTATATCCAAGATACTGTGAAGCTAAAAAAAGATGTGTATTTAAGTATATTTTGAGTAGGACCTTGACAATGGAAGTTTTCAGTTTGTAAAATAAAATAAATATGGGGAAACTTAATTCTTAATTGTTTTAGAGAATTAAAGGTACAGTGACAAAACTTATGAAATATTTTATATATTATCTGATTATAGCTCAATAAATTTACAAAGCTGAAATAAAAATATATTTTTAGTGTGTTTTTAGAACAAATTTATTATAATATTGCTATACAATTAAATAATTCATCCATGATATTCAGGATTGTGCCACAAGCTATGTTCATCTACTTGGCTGCTTTTGCTTGTAAATCTGAAAATTATAATATTGCATATTAAAATAAAATAATTATTTTAATCAAATTTCAATGATGTAACAAAAACACGTAAAAATTAGTCATATCAACTCATATGTATTATGTTAAATTAAATAGTTAATTAACTATATCTATAAAACTTAGGCAATGGACATAACGACAAACACTGGCAGTAAAAATTTAACATAGCATGTTTAAATAAACAGAACAATTTGTTAGTTTAAACAACATGCTAAATAATTTAAACTCTAACTGCATCTTAACTTACACAAATACTCAATCCTTTTCATCTGAAACAGTAGTGCATATTATAAATATAAAAATGTAGTTATATTTGTGGGTATAATTATTTATAGCAAAAGTGATAAACTCTTTTGTATCGTACATAGATAAAATTATCCTATAGCTGGATTGCGGATTGCCTATAGGATTGCGAAGTATACACCTGCAACTAAATAATCTTAGTTAAGTATATGCAATAATAACTTACGTGCTGGTCTGCCATTAGCCCAAGGTGTTATGCGAACGTGGGATTCGTCTCGTTTAAGTGCTTCTGTCCGGAGTTCTGGTTTTAAAGATTTTCGCAAGATTTTTGCCGCAATGTTCGAATAGTTTATGTAACTAAAAATATCAGAAAATAAGTACTTTATATAGTTTCCATACCAAGCCGATAGTGACTTAAAATTATCGAAATATAGCTTACTTAAGACCGGCTTGCCTCCACGCACTCATTTTTTATTTTTTTCCTTAAATGAAAGCACAAAGTAGAAATTTAAAATGTGTTCGGAAAATTGAGCTACGAATTCCAAATTCGATAAAGATTAAAGTGATGTAACATTTACAGATTATAAACTATTTTAGTTGGCTTTTTGTTTTATGCACTGACTTAAACGAATGTCGATGTTAAAATCGATTCAGCAAGAAGCGCTATACGAAAAATAAAACAACACATTTTTTATTAATAATTAAAGTCTCAAAAGTATAAAAATAATTAAAATTTTGTACAAGCTAAATAAATAACCTTATTAAGAAATTAGCATTGTTCAGATTTTAACATAAGTAGTATCAATTACCATATCGTATCCTATCGTTTCAAAATGAACACACATTTAACTCAGTTATCGTATCTCCATAACTGAATTAATGTGTGAAAATTTTATTATTAATAGCAAACCAAAATCGATTTTACGAAATTGTTATTTTATCTGTAACTATAATTAGCATATTTTCAATTGTCTATTTTTCATAGAGTAAAAATAAAATATTTCTAAAGTCATTTGTCCTATAGCTTTGTCGATTTGAATCTAATGTTTATTACTTTTAGTACTTATTAATAAATAAGGGGGAAATCTTATTTACTGCCGAGATACATATCAGATTAATAATCCCAATTATATTCATTGGTATGCTTATTTATATATGTTATATCCCCGAGCACCACGATAATAACATTATTTATTGTATCTAGTTTCTTATTATTTTAAGTTGAAATTACAATAAGTTTCTGCTTTAATTATACTGTACTGCTAAAAGAAATATAACTAAACAATTTCAGAACATGTATGTCTAAATATCTTTAGAAATACGTTAACATTTTTGCGATAAGTCATTTGAATAACTGAATTTATCCACGTAGGCACACAATGTTTTTATATAAAAGGCTAATTACCTTATTGGGAGGTCCCAATAGTAATTAGATGACATATAATAAATATACAAAACAAATGGCTAACATGTACTTTCTACTTCAATCAACAGAAATATGGACTCTGATGCGGAAAGAGAACAGCTGCTTGTTAACAAACCTTCAAAACCTTCATTGGTTAATTGTGACATATTAAATGAATGCCAAATGTTCTTAAAGGCTGAAGATGGAGGTGGTGATGCACATAAAAATATGAGTCAAAGTACTACAAATGATAATGGTAAAGTATATCTTTATCCAGCATTTAGCAGGGTAGTAAGAGGTAACCTAGTGTTAAGCAACTTTGTTCCACATTTGTCTAATTTCCAAGATATTACATGATGATTATTATTAAACCATTCCTCAAATTTCTAACATCACACATCAGTCACTTTGAATGTCTCTTTGACTACTTGTAAGAATAAAATCTATGAATCTAATATTGATCTTAAAGTAAAGATTGAAGCAAAATGTATATTTTATTAATCTAATTAGCTATGCCAACCTGTTATTACTGAGCAATACCTATGAATAAGGCTTCACTCAATTGTGTTAGACATATTGGTACTGTAAAGAAAGTTTTACATATATTTTAATATAAGATAATCTTATACAAATGGTGAAAAGAAGAAATGTCAAAAGAAGTGAATATTTTTTTTTGTATGTTATATGTATATAAATAATGATTATATATATGTGTATTTTATTTCAGGTAAACCTAATTTTCTTACTTCAACTCCATATCCCACTAAGGCTACTTTATCAGAGGATGTTATAATAGATACTAGTCCAGAAAGTAATGTTGAAGGTAAGATACAACTTGCATATAGTAATATGCATAACAACAAAGCCATTATTGGCCTTATTTTTTCAACAATTAGATAATATTTTTCATATAATTATATATGTAGCTGCCCTTGTGCTTGTAGATTTTCCTGCACTTTTTTAATTTTTTTAATAGCTATTTAGGAGTAAAATAAAGTGACAATACAGTGACTTACACTCCGTAAGTAGGTGATTTGAATGTGAATTGCATCATCAGAATGGGAATAAGACAAAGGTTATGGTATTTGAAAGAAATGAAGAAAGGACAGAATGAAAGATCATTGTAAATGGTAATAAATTAGAACAAGTGAATGAAGTGGTATATTTGGGACTTGTGTTCATTAGAGATGGAAGATAGGAGATGGATGTAGAAAGGCATGTTGCTGCCAGTAATAGAGTTAACACAGTATTAGCTGCAGATACGGCGAAATGTCAGCACAGCTGCATGTTTGACCATACACAATGCAGTGTTGATAACAGTACTGTTATAAAAACAAACCTACAGTCTTATAAAATGTGAATTATATACATTTTTTATAGATTAGTTAGAGTTCAAAATTTATCTGAGTATGTAAGTTGTGTTACAGTTTTATAAGTATATAAGAATAGCTTTTATCTGCTGCTTCACCTTTGTGGTCAAATTGAAATAACTAAGAGTTGTGTAATTAAATGATTAACATAAATAATGAATATGTATGTATGAGTAGTCTTTAAATATCTTTCCTCCAATTTTTCTAAAAAAACAAATTCTTCATATAATTTAAATATGTAAGTATATATTAATATTTATAGTATATACTGTGTTTTTGTATTGACCACAATCATTGCAGTGTCATTATATCACATTATGAAGAAAAATAGATATATAATGTTAGTATTGGTTTGATTAATATTTTCAAGATGATGCATCTATCTTTACATTTTCTAAAAATACATACATATCTATTTTTGCTTTATCAGGTGAAAAGCAAAATGAAAATATTCCTAATGATCAAGAGTCAGATGATACACTGCCCAGTACTGTAACTATTTTGGATGCCCCCGATGGAGGCAAAGTTTATTTGATAGGCACTGCTCATTTTAGCTTGGAATCCCAAGAAGATGTATCTAAGGTAATAAAAAATAATTAGATTTACATATAATAAATTATTTGTTATATGAAGAAAAGGCTGTTGTTGTGGGTTGGATCTGTACTCATTGGCCCCAAAATTGGTTCCATTTTCCTGCTGCGGTCGACAAAGCATAGCGTTGAGTTTCTCCACTCAACATGCAATTAAGTTTGCTGTCAAATAAATTTATGTTAATCAAAGAAATATCAAAGCTTATACAGTTCGTGAGGCTTAAGCTAACTTTTGCATTTGTGTGTGTGATAAGGGTATTACCAGAAAAGGGTTACAGAAAAGGTTTCACGCAGTATCCTACACAGTTTCAGCAGGCTAGGCAGAGGAAGCCTGGGAAACTAGTGTTAAGACATACTGTTCCCCTCTGTCCGCCGAAATCTTGAGGTATTACGTGTTGAATGACGGAACTCAACGTCGCGTTTTGCCTCGTTATCTAAGCGTAGAAATGAAAATATAAAAAACATATATACCCCCGAGTGGAGCGAGCCCACAACTGTCGCACTTAAAGTCACACGCTTGTGCCGCTGCACCACGACGGCTTCTTGTATACTCAATTTAATGTAAATATATTTCAGGTGATACAAAAAGTGTCACCGCACATGGTAATGGTTGAATTGTGCGAACAACGAACTAATATATTGTTACTTGATGAAGAAATTATATTAAGAGAGGCTAAGAACATAAATATAGCAAAGATAAGGTATGTTATTAATTTCAAACATTTATTTTACTCTGTAGGTGTATTGACCCAGTAGGATGCCGTCCGACTGTAGAAAATATACCAGCGATGGTAGTGAGGTCGGTTACCATTCGGTGAAATGATTTGTAAAAGTGCAAAGTGCGGCATTAATTTCCGCTAAAAAGCACTCAGTATTTTGAATTTAAGCGGAAAGACGAAATGGAGTGTCTTGACTCTTGACGCTAGGTTATCTACATGCTAGGCAGGATGGAGACTAGAACGTGATATTTTAATTTAGAGAAATTATAAAAATTAGAACGTAGCGAAACTCAACTCCACGCCTCTTGGAACCGTCCATGCGCACTGACCACTAAGCCATACAATCTCATCAAGCTACGTCGGAATTTTTTTGTGCAAAATTTTTAGAAAACCTAACTTAAGGGAGGCCACGACTCGTCGAACGTACTACTAGATGCTAATAACATAAAAAATAAGTTTTTATTCTTATATAAGCAATAGCATCTCAAATTGTTTTTAAATTAAGGTTTAGTGACCAGAAGTCTTGAGCGGTTTTTAAGTGGCATATGTTAAAATTTTATACGTTTTCTAAAATAACTTTCTATCTTTAGTATGGATTTAGAATAACACTTTAAAATATTGTTTTAAAAAAAGATAGCTTACTATATTATCATTTTTAGGGCAACTATGGCACAGAATGGTGTTTTCAATGGTCTCATGTACATTCTATTATTAAATATGACGGCTCATATAACAAGAGAACTTGGTATGGCCCCTGGAGGGGAGTTTAGACGAGCTATGGCTGAGGTATTGTTATATTTTATATTTTATTATATTTATCTAATTAGATTTTTGATGAAAAAAGAGTATTGGACAGATATGTGATAAAATAATTGATAATCTTGTGATTTTTTACTATATTTATAGTTTTGTGTACATATGAAGTATATATATATTTTTTGTTTTGTTTAAATAAAAAAATATTTTTCATTATTAATGCTGTATAATGTATAATTGTACCCAAAAAATCTTGTGTACATATAGGTTCACTCTGCCTACCCTGCGATATGCGGGATAACCGGGAAGCTAATAAAAAAATATGTTTTTATTGCAGGCCAAGAAGATTCCAAATTGCATAGTACAATTAGGAGATCGGTCAATTAACATAACTTTACAAAGAGCTATATCATCGCTCACGTGGGGTCAAACTATACGCTTCATATGGCATTTACTAACATCCAATCAGAATATCAGGTGAGGTTCAAAATGTGTACAATTTTTTTTCAGGTTCACATTGTATCCTGCATATAAGAGGGTAGGCAGAGGAAACTTAGTGTTGAGACACTCCGTTTTTCATATACCAACAAATTTTGGAGACTGCGAGAGGTCTCTTATGAGATACCTCTCATTAAGAGGCGGTATTAAACGCCGAGTTTAGTTTTGTTACCAGAATGATAAAGTTATAATAATTAACTCTCGGGGCTTGCTAACGTGGCATAGCGCAGCGTTGAGTTCCTCCACTCAACACGCAATGTCTTGAGAGTTGGGCGGAAAGTGGGAAGAAGCGTCTTAATGGGAATGGAGTGTCCTAAGTTTCCAGCTTCCCTCTGCCTACCCTGCTATGGGTTATTAGCACAGGATACAGCGTGAAGTTAAAATAAAATAATTATTGCAGTCTAGAAGAAGTAGAGCGGTGTAAGCAGAAGAAGATGCTCGAGGACATGCTGGAGGAAATGGCGGAGGAGTTTCCGCCATTGAAACAAGTTTTTGTTGTCGAGCGAGACATGTATCTGTGCCACTCGTTGCAAGTTGCCGCCATGCAGTCACGTTAGTATATATTTTAAAAGTTTTCTAAAAATATTTTTCGTTTTTAAATGTGGAATAATATAATAGAAGTGCGAAAATATGTTTTTTTAGCTTCATATTCTGCTATGTATGGGATTCATCCGTACATAGAAGAGCAGAGGGAACCTGGGAACCTAGTGTAAAGGCACTCGGTTCCGATTAAGACACTTACGTTCCTCAGTTCGAATTATGGACGCATTACGTGCTGAGTGGCAGAGCTCAACCGCTACGTTATCAGAAAGAGGAAATAAAAATATTAAATATTTAATTTCCTCGAGTGGAACCCTCAAACTGTCGTGTCAACAGTCGTACGCTTGTTCGTCTGTGCCACGACTGGCCTCATTAATATACACTTAACCAAATATAATAATAAATTTTTGGGTTTTCGTAGGTCGCGAGCCATGTCGGATAGTCGGTGTGGTGGGCATAGGTCACGTGTCGGGCATCGTGGAGCACTGGGGCAAGATGGAGCCGCATGATATATCGCCGTTGCTTCAGTATGTGCTTTTCAATATATTTTGTTCTGCTTATAGAAAATAAAAATATAACATTATACAATTAAATAAATCAACTTCACGCTGTATTCCGCATACATCAGAATCTTGCGCAGGCGTGTTGAGTGGCGCAACTCAACGCCAATGTAACTGTGCCGCAGGGTCCCGGCGCCGTCGCGGTCCACGCGCGTGCTGCGGCTGTGGGCGCGCGCGGCCGGCGCCAGCGCGCTGTTGTACGCCTTGTACCGCCTGACTCCCAAACGCTGGCTGCCTTGAATGCCATGGAGGAATGCTTTTACAGGTTTTAATACCTTTTATAAACTAAACACTAATTTAGATATATATAATTGTATATTTAGGATAGGTAGACGTAGCAGTGTCAATCCTCGTCTCTTTGTTCGAAAAATTCGTTCGAAAATACTCAACATCCCGCTTTGTCTTGTTACCAGAGCGAGCGAAATGAAAATAATTCATCCCCCAGTTGGATCTCGAACCCACACCGCGACGGCTTCTACAGACGGACGCGGCGCTGTGTGCGCCGCGACGGTTTCAATTAATTATTATGTAAAAAAATTACACCAATCAAATTAAGATCGTCCGCTCGTTTAAAGTCATTTAAAAATTTAAACATTTTTAATTTCAGAAAACGGAAGGACTGGTTTATCATATTATGGCACTAATAAAGACTTCGCTGATCTACAACAAAATTAATAGAAAATTATTGAGGAATATATTTTTATAGCAAAAATGTATCCTAGAAAATTACTAAGCCTAGGTCTTTCTAGGTCTAGATATTCGTTAAAAAATAATGTTGTAATAGGTAATTTGAAAGTTTTAACGAATTTAATTTATTTCGAAAATTCGAATTTGTCACAATTATATTATTATTCTTTTTTAATCGTCTTTTGCATTAAACATTACAGTTTTTTCAATTTTCTTGCGATCTTTTTGATTGTTTAATGTGGTAAAAATATATTATAGTGTAAATGAAGTACAGAAAAGAATTACTTAATAAAATAAATGTTGATATAAATAAAATTGATTTAATAGTAGGTCATAGTGTAAGTAAAGATACATACTGTACAAATATACAAAATATTATGACTATTATTCGAATTAAGCTAATTGATATTGTAACATTGATAAAAAATTATGTTAAAAGTCATTTTTACTGTTTTTAAACTGCCCTTCCACACTAAGGATCAAAAAATCGGGTTGGAGTCCCGCTACATTAATATATTTGAATATATAAATTAATGTAGCGGGACTCCAACCCGCGGCTCTTTGCAACCGGCCAGTTAAAGCTCGTTTTAGTTTCCTATAATATTTTTTCGAATTCATCATTTCAAAAATTCAAATTTATTTTGTTATTTCCTACATAAGTATATGCTTCCAGTGCCTTTTCAGCTTACTTGTTTATTTATTAATATTTATGCTGCTATTATATATAATGTTTGTATGTTGTGTGAAACTGTTTTATTAATCTGTTATAAAAGGCTCCAGTTTTATTGTTTCCATTTTAAGAAGATATGATATTATGTTGTTTTATAAACTATTTATCGTGAATTTCATATTATGAAAAAATAATAATAATCATCTCATTTTATTATATATATAT